>QNTS01002802.1:211892-226024 GCA_003317085.1 Hucho hucho | reverse complement strand
GGTTGCGATCTACGTCTTTATAGATTGATCACGGGAGGACAGGGAGAGGAGGCGAGGCGGTGCCCACACACACACACACACACACACACACACACACACACACACACACACACACACACACACACACACACACACACACACACACACACACACACACACACACACACACACACACAGGCTGCCTGTCAGAGGAGGACTGACACTGATCGAACGGCCAGTCAGTACACTCTCCGGTCTCAGGTGGGATGTGTAGCTGGGCTGTTATTGCCATGTGTTGCTGTAACACAGACCACACAGATGGAATGCCATTGCTAAACTTCTTACCTAAGTTTCTATACCTTCATGGGTTTGACGAATGCTGGATTAGGGTACATTGTAACACATTTTGTAACTTAGGAGATCTCTTTTCATTGATCCCTTTATCTACACTGATTGAAGTGGATTTAACAAGTGACATCAATAAGGGATCATAGATTTCACCGGGATTCACCTGGTGTCATGGAAAGAGCAGAGGTTCCTAATGTTCTGGACACTCTATGATCCCTTATTGATGTCACTTGTTAAATACACTTCAATCAGTGTAGATGAAGGGGAGGAGACAGAAATCTCCCCCAGGTTAAGCTAGAGATATCTGTTTTTTGCATTGGATGCATCTCAATATTCTGCATCTGCTGTGAAAGGTGACAGAGCTAGAGCAGAGTTTGTCACGCCTTGAGACATCCTGAAAATTGGTCTTCCCACAACATCGTCTGTAGCATCCGAACAGGCCTCACAAGACTTGTCTGAAGGTCCCCCGGTACCAGATGAAAAGTTTTGGAGACAATCTGTTGTTCCATGTAGTGAATATGTTATTCAATGTGTTTGAATGGACTAATAGCAATAAGGCCAATTACAATTTTTCATCAAATCATTTTTGTATATATTTTTTTATACTTCAAGGGGTATATATATCGTATCGGCATATACAGTTGAAGTCGGAAGTTTACATACACCTTAGCCAAATACATTTAAACTCAGTTTTTCACAATTCCTGACATTTAATCCTAGTAAAAATTCCCTGTCTTAGGTCAGTTAGGATCGCCACTTTATTTTAAGAACGTGAATTGTCAGAGTAATAGTAGAGAGAATGATTTATTTCAGCTTCACATTCCCAGTGGGTCAGAAGTTTACATACACTCAATTAGAATTTGGGCATATTGTTTAACTTGGGTCAAATGTTTCGGGTAGCTTTCCACAAGCTTCCCACAGCTTCCCACAACAATAAATACAGTTTGATTTGATTTGACATCCATCCATATATCATCTACATACGCATCTAGCACCATAATCATTACACATCCATCTATATATCATCTACATACCCAGCTAGCACCATAATCATTACACATCCATCTATATATCATCTACATACCCAGCTAGCACCGTAATCATTACACATCCATCTATATATCATCTACATACCCAGCTAGTACCATAATCATTACACATCCATCTATATATCATCTACATACCCAGCTAGCACCGTAATCATTACACATCCATCCATATATCATCTACATACCCACCTTGCACCATAATCATTACACATCCATCTATATATCATCTACATACCCAGCTAGCACCATAATCATTACACATCCATCCATATATCATCTACATACCCAGCTAGCACCATAATCATTACACATCCATCCATATATCATCTACATACCTAGCTAGCACCATAATCATTACACATCCATCCATATATCATCTACATACCCAGCTAGCACCATAATCATTACACATCCATCTATATATCATCTACATACCTAGCTAGCACCATTATCATTACGCCATAATCAACCCATCAAGTTGTTTTCTTTACATTCACGTCCACTTAACCTCTCTCTGCAGGGAATAACTCTACATTACAATTACTGCTGAACCACTACTTTCTTTCCACTCCAGTTTGCGGCAGATTGGAGAATGTTTGCTGTGAAGGTAGAGATTGAATTATTCTGCCACGGTGGGTCGAGGAGAAATGAATCAAGAGAAAATTGTAGAGAAGAGAAGGGGGTTGTTGTTAACACCTGCCTTGGCATGCATGTAGTCTGTGTCAGGTCTGGTGGAAGAGGGAGTTGTGTGTGTGTGGGGGGTTGTTTGAGGAGAGAACGGCAAGCGAGGTAGCAAGCTGGAGTTTTTCTCCACTTTCACATAACAAAGAAGTGAGAGCATGGAAGCATGGAGAGACCGGAGAATGAAGTCAGGAACAATACGGATCAGCCAGGGAAACTGGGGAAAATAATATATTCTCTTCTGAAAATTTCATCCAAAGTCAATAAGTACAGGAGATGGCCTGAGTTTTCAGAAGGTTCTTCAAAGACACACACACACACACAATTGCTGTGTTAAAAAAGTCAGAGGAGTTGTGTAGAGAAACAAAGGGTATTGATGGGCTTCACTTTATTAGTAACTAGTGCCTGGTGGTGTTTCACCTTCACTCTAAAGTAATTGGGTTTAACACCATGTGTTACTTGTCTGCTTATATACATGTCAAGGTTTAAGGCGCCTGCATACTAGGTTCGGTTTGCTAGTCTGTTCCCTCCATCCCCTGGTTCTAGCCCAACTCCCTTAGAAAACCTTCGCTTGAGACACCCTGTAACACTTCATCAAAATAGTCACAACTTATCTAAGATATATCAAGAAATCTGTAATAAATGTTGACTTTTTTGCCGAGGAGATCTAAGTCGCGCAATTTTACATCTAACTAAGATATTTGGTGCAGTTTTTCTCAAGTGACAAAATGTGCATAAAAACTAGTAGTCTCTCACTGAATAGAGTCATTGAACACAGGTCACTTTAATAATTTGACATACTGTTTCACCCACTTTATATGTATATACTGTATTCTAGTCATGGCTCATCTTTTCTAACTGTTTTATTGCTAGGTATTACACTGTTGGAGCTAGAAACACAATGTAATTGCATTCCTCTGAGATGTCCTATTACCATTACGTACTTTGTTTGATCCATTTACGTTTAATCTCTCACAATGAGAACATTTCCCAAAGAGAATGAGGCATGGACAGTATCCTTCTAAATACGAGTGGATCTCATCCTTCTAGCCATTTCTAAAGAAGTGAATGATGGTTGTGGTGTTCAGTTTGGTCAATGACAGTACTCTATGTACTGCAATTAGCATATCAATAGGCCCATCCTTCTCTATCTCTCTCTTTCTTTCTCTCCGTCTCTATCTCTCTTCATTCATCCTCCCTCTTTTTCTTTCTCGCTCCGTTTCTCTGTCTCTCTCTCTTTCTTTCTCCCTCTCCCTCTCCCCATTCATCCTCACACATTCCCCTCACTCCTTTGTCTGTCTCTCTCTTGCTAGTCTGTTCCCTCCATCCCCTGGTTCGTTTTTTATGGTGGGTCCGATCAGAGCAATTCAATGTCTCCCTGCTCTTTTATACCTCGTTGTTATTGTAGTGATACGAGAGGAGAAACCCTGTACATTATTAATGAGCTTCTACCCCCTCTGACTCACAGCATGTTGCTGGGATGAGTTTCTCTGCTGTGTGAGGGTGTCTCTATGCATCTGTACGCGTGTGTGTGTGCATGTTCGCGCGCGTGTGTGTGTGCGCATGTTCGCACGTGTGTGTGTGTGTGCAACCAGCAAATGTTTATAAGGCAGCATGTACCCCAGCTCTTACCAGCTGTTATCAGAGTATGTCCAGCTATACTATAATATGATCCCACTGCTGTTCAGTTAATTGAAACGCAACGAGTCTTTCAGTTCTGGGATAGATGGTGGAGTGTCAACAGTCCAATGGCAAACCATTAATATCAGTTGTTTTGACACCTGGACTGTACGCACTAGTGTGAGAGGATATATGGGTTAGGCTGGAGGCCAGTCCTAAAGGAGAGAACAATCTTCAATCTTCTAACTGTACACAAACGCATCAAGGCTGCAAGCCGCCGCCACCGCAGCTCACATGCTGCAAATGAAATCTACAGTTACTCAAGGCCAGTAGTTAAAAGCTGCACTTATTCTATACAGCCATTCCCACAGCTTTGTACATAGCCTTTGAAATCCATAGCAGCTATGGGACAGTATTCTCCCTTCCTGACAGTAGAAGTGAATATGGATCCATCCGGTGTTCTCAGAACTACCATTCATATCATTAACCTCTGTAGTATTTTTTTTGGACTTTAGGAGTTCTCTGAGGTTTAGAAGGTCTGGTGTTGTATTAGTATTTCTGGTGTGTGTTGTATTATCTTACTGCTGTGTCATTACTGTAGGGGCCTGAACACAGGGTAAGTGGAATGATCTATAAGTGGTTATTGAATTCATTCAACTGTAAAAAAGAAGAAGAGAGGGTGAAACAGAGACCGTCTGTCTCTCTGCCCTCCACATGAGAGAATCAGAGATTGTCTGTCTCTCTGCCCTCCACATGAGAGAAACAGAGACTGTCTGTCTCTCTGCCCTCCACATGAGAGAAACAGAGACTGTCTGTCTCTCTGCCCTCCACATGAGAGAAACAGTCTGTCTGTCTCTCTGCCCTCCACATGAGAGAATCAGAGACTGTCTGTCTCTCTGCCCTCCACGTGAGAGAAACAGAGACTGTCTGTCTCTCTGCCCTCCACACGAGAGAAACAGAGACTGTCTGTCTCTCTGCCCTCTACACGAGAGAAACAGAGACTGTCTGTCTCTCTGCCCTCCACATGAGAGACACAGAGACTGTCTGTCTCTCTGCCCTCCACATGAGAGACACAAAGACTGTCTGTCTCTCTGCCCTCCAAGTGAGAGAAACAGAGACTGTCTGTCTCTCTGCCCTCCACATGAGAGACACAGAGACTGTCTGTCTCTCTGCCCTCCACATGAGAGACACAAAGACTGTCTGTCTCTCTGCCCTCCAAGTGAGAGAAACAGAGACTGTCTGTCTCTCTGCCCTCCACATGAGAGACACAGAGAAACATTAGTGGAACGCTGATAAGGAACCGAACAGCAACAGCTTCTCGGAAATGAAAAATCGCCAAACACTCTTAAATGTATTATTCTTGTTGCCCTCCATCAATGTATTGATTTTGATGCATTAGAGAAAGGAGGGAGAGAAAGAGAGAGAGACCAGAGAGAGAAGAGAACAAGTGAAATATGGATTGATTTGATGCCTTTGTGGAGAGTTTTTTCTTACAGTCCCTGTGGCTCTGTCCTTTCGCAGTATATGGGCCTAACCGGACCTCATTTAACCTATGGATCATGTCCAGAAACCTAGAACTCCTCTGGCCTCATGACACTTAGCTGGATGGTAGTTATGCAAAGCTTTTCCATATGCAAAGCATTGGTGCTTTCACCAAAACATGCTGTGCTGTTGATTATTTTACAGTTTAATCAGTTTCTCTGAGGTGTCTCTGTCTTTCCTGATTGCTTGCCCTCAGGGGGATATACAGCCAAAGTAATATTGACTTGTTGCTTTAATTTGCCTATTAGCTGTCTCACAGTATTGACCAGTATAGCTTTGGTAAATAGCCCTACATTGCTTGATTAAAAACAGTTAAAGTGTGATGAATTGCTGTGGCTGGAGTGAAGTAATTTGTATTGGACTTAATTTGTTGCCAAACCAAGAAAAACACCAAATTACTTATATTGTAGTTAACATCAGATCTTCCAAAAAATATAAAGTACATTTAAAACATTCTTATTGTCAAGACAAGACTTTGGATGTAAGATTCTCAAAACGTTCTTATTGTTCAGAGGTTAAAGTTGGAACTCTTTGAACTTTTCGTTTTATGATGTCCAAGAATTAACCATAGAGTAGGAGGGGGGGCATATAAAACATGCTTTGTATGTATTTTGCTGGCAAAATCCCAATGTGTGACTGTTCCCACACATCCAATGTGTGACTGTTCCCACACATCCAATGTGTGACTGTTCCCACACATCCAATGTGTGACTGTTCCCACACATCCAATGTGTGACTGTTCCCACACATCCAATGTGTGACTGTTCACACACATCCAATGTGTGACTGTTCCCACACATCCAATGTGTGACTGTTCCCACACATCCAATGTGTGTTTTTTCCCACACATCCAATGTGTGACTGTTCCCACACATCCAATGTGTAACTGTTCCCACACATCCAAAGTGTGACTGTTCCCACTCATCCAATGTGTGAGTGTTCCCACTCATCCAATGTGTGACTGTTCCCACACATCCAATGTGTGTTTTTTCCCACACATCCAATGTGTGACTGTTCCCACACATTCAATGTGTGACTGTTCCCACACATCCAATGTGTGACTGTTCCCACACATCCAAAGTGTGACTGTTCCTACTCATCCAATGTGTGAGTGTTCCCTCACATCCAATGTGTGAGTGTTCCCACACATACAATGTGTGACTGTTCCCACACATACAATGTGTGACTGTTCCTACTCATCCAATGTGTGTGTTCCCACATGTCCAATGTGTGACTGTTCCCACACATCCAATGTGTGTGCATTGGATTTCTGTCCTAGTTTGATGGGTATTCCGTGTACCTCTTGAGTGGAGTCGACATTCGATTTTCTTCGGCTTCATTAGCTGTAACTGTCAAGATAGAATCCTGTCGGACATGAATCCCCGGGTCCCATTACTTCACGACACCCTCCTATGTCTTCCCTATCAGTGTGGCGTAATGAGAGAACAAACACACAACTAAATGAAGTTCCAGCCTGTCAAGTCAGAACTCAGCCAGCCTCCTCTCTCAGCTGTGAAACAAAACAAATGACAGGTCTGCCAAAAGAAAGAAAGAATCCCAGACTAGCTTCCCCCTGTCAAGTCAAAACTCACCCATCAAAGTCCTTCTGATTTTACGGCACCACAAGGCAAATTAATCATTAATGCCAGGCACTCACTTATGCTTCTAAAAGGGTAATTACACCATCTGCTTTGGTTAAAAATAATCAATTGGCTCCACAAGTGACACACTCGGGCGAGACGGCATGACACCGCCCATTATGTTAGGTTGTCTTTAGCCTTTAGCGTCAAACAATGGAGTGAGAGTGTGTGTGTGTGCTTGTGATTTGTCGGCTGCTGCTCACACTCATTTGGGTCATGTGAATGTTCCTTTCATTAAGGCTATTCCTTCCTGTGCACCATTTATAATGACTCTTCTGTCATGTTACGAATATTAGGCCCCCCCGGGTGAATACAACCAACTGAAGGACAGTTCCCACCGTAAACTTGTCAGGCCTTTCATATTCAGTGGAAACTATCCTCACAGCATTCATATTGCATCTGCTTGGTTTAATTGACTATATCATTAGTGTTGGCAGCAACATGCATACAGTAGTGAATACACAGGAGGTTGGTGGCACCTTAATTGGGGAGGACAGGCTCGTGGTAACGGCTGGAGAGGAATGGGTGGAATGGTATCAAATACATCAAACACGTGGTTTGACGCCATTCCATTTGTTCAGTTCCAGCCATTCTAATGAGCCGTCCTTCCCTCAGCAGCCTCCACTGAGTGAATATTTACCCTGGAATAAATGTGAAAGACAAAAGTTATAAATATGGTCGTGCCACTAAGTAATTGCAAGAAAAAGCCCTCTGGCAATAACATCATATTAAAAACCATAAAAAGCACATAATGATGCACAATAAAAGTACCGCTCATGCATTATTCCTGGTCTCTAGGCCACTTTCCACTTTCTCTCCCAACCCTCTCTTCAGCAAGGAGCGTGTGTGTATATCTGCATGTATAATGTGTATTCATACATATGCGTGTATGTGTGTGGAAGAGGGGTAACGAAGCTGTCCTTTGACATTGAAAGGCTTGGGCAGGAGGGATGAGAAGGGGTCTGGATCATTCATCCTCCACATATTTATTTATCCTCTAATCCTCTCAGGGTCTGTGTGGCGTTGACAAGTTTCTACCCTCCTGCCCTCTGTTTCCACCAGCTCTATGTCTCCCTGTTCACTGGCTGGGCTGACAGCTGGGTCTGGGTACTGGGTTCTGGGCACCACCTGCACTGAGACTGAGACTGAGCAGGCCTAGCTCTGGATCAATTCCCTTATCATACTCCCCCTAAATCAAAGCCTATTACCCACACTGGGCCTTCTGAGCCTCTCTGTGCAGACAAAGCTATCATTTCTGGGTAAAAGAGTACGCTACAGGCCGATAGGGTACATTGCAGAAGCCAATGGTAATAAGCATTGCTAAACTACTAAGTTGCATCACACAAGGAGATGGACTTAATACAATATTAATACACAGTGTTTCTCTTTTATTAAAGTGCTAAACAAAAATACTGAACACAAATAGAAGTGCATAAAAAGCCTTATTTCTCTCAAATGTCGGTACAAGTTTTTATACGTCCCTGTTATTGAGCATTTCTCCTTTGCCAAGATAATCCATCCACCCGACAGGTGTGGCATATCAAGAAGCTGATTAAACAGCATTGTCATTACACAGGTGCACCTTGTGCTGGGGACAATAAAAGGCCACTAAAATGTGCAGTTTTGTCAAACAACACAATGCCACAGATGTCTGACGTTTTGTGGGAGCTTGCAATTGGCATTCTGACTGCAGGAATATCCACCAGAGCTGATGGAGAGAATTTAACGTACATTTTTCTACCATAAGCCGCCACCAACATTGTTTTAGAGAATTTGGCAGTACGTCCATCCGGCATCACAACCGCAGACCACGTGTAACCACGCCAGCCCAGGACCTCCACATCCAGCTTCTTCACCTGCGGGATCGTCTGAGACCAGCCACCCCGGACAGATGATGAAACTGTGGGTTTGCACAACCAAAGAATTTCTGCACAAATTGTCAGAAACCGTCTCAGGGAAGCTCCCCTGCGTCCTCGTTGTCCTCACCAGGGTCTTGACTTGACTGCAGTTTGGCGTTGTAACTGACTTCAGTGGGCAAATGTTCACCTTCGATGGCCACTGGCATGCTGGAGAAGTGTGCTCTTCACGGATGAATCCCAGTTTCAACTGTACCGGGCAGATGACAGACTGTGTGTATGGCGTCGTGTGGGCGAGCGGTTTGGGTTATGGTATGGGCAGGCATAAGCTACATAATTATTGATGGCAATTTGAATGCACAGAGATACCGTGACAAGATCTTAAGGCCCATTGTCGTGCCATTCATCCGCCGCCATAATCTTATGTTTTAGCATGATAATGCGCCACACAATTCCTAGAAGCTGAAAATGTCCCAGTTCTTCCATGGCCTGCATACTCACCAGACATGTCACCCATTGAGAATGTTTGGGATGCTCTGGATCAACGTGTACGACAGCGTGTTCCAGTTCCCACCAATATCCAGCAACTTCGCACAGCTATTGAAGAGGAGTGGGACAACATTCCACAGGCCACAATCAACAGCCTGATCAACTCTATGCGAAGGAGATGTGTCTCACTGCATGAAGAAAATGGTGGTCACACCAGATACTGACTGTTTTTCTGATCCACGCCCAAAGTTAATTTTTTTGATGTATCTGTGACCAACGGATGCATATCTGTTTTCCCAGTCATTTGAAATGGATACATTAGGGCCTAATGAATGTATTTCAATTGACTGATTTCCTTATATGAACTTTTGAAATTGTTGCACGTTGCATTTATTTTTGTTCAGTGTATTTTTTATTTCCATCATGTTATGTACCTTCCTTTCCCTTCTACTTATCTGATCCCTTCAGAAGGAATATTATTCATGGTAAACAATTGCTTATGTATGTATGGTGCCTGACAGTTCACAGCCAGCTGGTATCAGACTGGTGCGCTGGTGCTTTAACCATGTGAGCTGCGGTGGCTTAGACATGCCACACACACACACACACACACACACACACAACCTGCTTGGTCTAGATTGACAGGACCTCTGTGGTAGCTATAGCAGCGTATTGTTCGTCCGTCTCCTTTGTTTTCAATAAAGGTCAATTGAAAATCTGCAGGGTCTTTTTCATGTATTTACATGAATGCAATCCAGATGTTTGTGCCGGGACTCTGCAATGAGTTGCCGTCACGGTAGACATGTGTGCTCGTTTGAACGCTCACGGTGAAAACATGCATTGAGAAATAGGATCCACAAGACGTTGGTGATGAATAGTTAATGTGTGTTTTTATGGAGATTGCTGGTTCTATGTACACCATTGGCATTCCTATATCGCCGTGGTAATAGGCAACCTGATGCTGTGTGACTGTGTTTATGTAATTATGGGATGCCATTAAACAGTCTCACACCATGCTAATGGGCTATGATATCACCATGAGATGAAGATTTGATCCATGAAAGGAAGGAGGTGTGAAGTGCTTTGACGCAGGGGTATTGTTACTGGCAGCTGTTTGTATAATATATTTTACAATGCCTTCTAATTAAGATCTGATCTATGACTTTTCAACGTAGAACATTATATATTTTCGTCAGTTAAGGGAAAGCGCAAAGATGGGTTTAACAGTGCTATGCCAGTTATAGCCATTTTAAAAGTGGGATTATAAAGATCTGATCTATGAGACGTAAAAGTCTATATTTCATTAATACAATTATACTAAGGTCACAGCAGGCAATAGTTAAAGGCAGGGAATTGAGGAAAGCAGAGCTCATTCTATTTGGGTTTTCCCTGAATCAGACAGTCCTTATTCCTCAGCTATAGCCCCTTGAACCCAGACGTCCTCCCTGAACATACATCTGTTCAGCTTCTCATCTGAGAAGGTGGGAGAGAGAGACGGAGATAGAGACCGAGACGGCAAGAGTATGACTCTTTAAGCACATGGTGGGCAGAACACTGCTTCTCTGACCTGAGAGAGACTCCACTGTGAGACAGATGGACAGAACTAGGCAGAAATTGATAGAGGTAGAGAGAGAGATAAAGAGCGGGGGAGAAAGGCATAGATAACCCACTAAATCAGACAAGACCTCATTATCACCCCCTTCCATGTATGCACAATTTGGGTTTTAGTGCATAGTTCTTCATGTCAAAAACTCTTGTGTCAATCATTTTCCCACATTATTCAAAATGTGCATGTTTTAAGTCATTTGTGCAATCGCCTGCACCCAATGAATCTCCTCATAAAGGGTACTCCAATCAGGGTTCGCTGATTGTGACAGACATAGCTTGTTGACCACCGACCCCTACAGTATATCTACAAGTAGGCTGTCGACCATTAAAAAACCCGTACTGCGTACTTGAACAACACATCCTGGACATGAATGGTTTACCTGTGACTACTTTCACCAGTATCTGTGGATGGTGTTACCGGCGAAGGGCAATGGAGGCTAAGCGTCTCAGAGTGACATTTATCCAAAACGAGCCGGTGATGTTGCTCGTGGTTGATTATAATAGGCCTGTGGGTTTCAGTCGGAGAGCGGAGAGATTCAATGATCCCCGGCCAGCCATTAGGGACCAAACCAGGCCTCACTATAACAATGTGATGGATGTTCATTTCTCTACTGCTGGTTCACACACAGGTTGGAGGGATCGCTTCCCTCGCTTCGAGAGCAGGCTCAGGCCGAATGCTAATTGCTATGCTCATACCGGGAAAAAAGGTGTTACACTGGATTCTCTCAAGTGTGGGCTAGCTTAGCCTGTGTGCTGGACATTCTATAAGGCCTCCGGCTGAATTTTTGTCAGTCGAAAACGTAAGAACTTGAGTTGGGTGAAGCATTCTTTTAGACAAGGAACTGCAGATACCTGCTATTTAAAGGGAGGTTACAGTGCGTCCAGAATGTGTTTTTGGGATGGAGCCAGGCGGAGAATGAAGTGAAGGTCATGGCCCAAATGAACGCCTGCGAGGATCTCCTTTTGGAGAGAGATAGTTAGATAGGGAGATGGTTAGCCAAAGCATCATCATGCTGCCTCCATCTTCTCCTCATAGTATACAGTATCATTTACCTCCCCCTCCTCACACCCCTTCATAATGTTCTCTTACCCAATATCATTCCATTATCCCCCTGGCATTCCCCTCGAATCGATCAAAAGAAAACGACCTCCCTGGGTTAGTGGAGAGGGGGAAATTATGTCATGGGCTGTGTCAATCAATCAAATGTATTTATAAAGCCATTTTTACATCAGCAGATGACACAAAGTGCTCATACAGAAACCCAGCCTAAAACCTCAAACAGCAAGCAATTGTCAAGGTGTGCGCTACTGGGGTTGAAATCAGGTGCAGGAGAGCGGACGGTATCGTACAGGCGCACACTTTAATGGCAGAAGCAAAAACAAATGAAAGAACGCACAATGCGTCAAACACTCCTCTGGCCAAAACTAAAGTGTCAAGCGCGACGAATAAACAACGTCCATCAATGTCACAAAATATACAATAAATAATTATGGGTGAACAACCGTTACCCGGTGAACCCAGCCTGGTTCTACACACTACATGAAACATAGAACAATTCCACACAATGACATGATGAGGAACAGAGGAATAAATACATGCCGTAATTACCGGAATGCAAACCAGGTGTGAAGGGAACAAGACAAAACAAATGGAACAATGCATAACTGAGTGGCGATGGCTAGAAAGCCGGTGACGTCGACCGCCGAACGCCGCTCGAACAAGGAGAGGAGGTGACTTCGGTGGAAGTTGTGACAGCAATGCAGATTTAGAAGCACGGTACCTAGGAAGAAACCAGGCTCTGAGGGATGGCCAGTCCTCTTCTAGCTGTGCTGGGTAGAGATTATGAGAGTACATGGTCATTAACTAGTTAGGGAGCGGCGGCAGTGTTGGGAGTTTTGGATTGTTCTTGCCAAATTGTTCTTGAAGATGTTCAAATGTTCATAGATGACCAGCAGGGTCAAATAATAATCACAGTGGTTGTAGATGGTGCAGCAGGTCAGCACCTCAGTAGTAAATGTCAGTTGGCTTTTAATAGCCAAGCATTCAGAGGTCGAGACAGCAGGTGTGGTAGAGTGAGAGGGAGAGTCGAAAACAGCAGGTCAAGGTAGCATGTCCGGTGAACAGGTCAGGGTTCCATAGGCGCATTTAGAACAGTTGAATCTTGAGCAGCAGCACAACCAGGTGGACTTGGGACAGCCAGGAGTCATCAGGCCAGGTAGTCCTGATGCATGGTCCTAGGGCTCAGGTCCTGCGAGAGGGAGAGAGAGAGAATTAGAGGGAGCATACTTAAATTCACACAGGACACCAGATAAGACAGGAGAATTACACCAGATATAACAGACTGACCCTAGACCCCTGCACATAGACCTTTGCTGCATAGATTCTGGAGGCTGAGACAGGGGGCGTCGGGGGACACTGTGGCCCCATCCGATGATAACCCCGGACAGGGCCAACGATGCAGGGTATAACCCCACCCACTTTGCCAAAGCACAGCCTCCACACCACTAGAGGGACATCAACAGACCACCAACTTACTACCCCGAGACAAGGCCTGCAGCTGTTGGGCTTGGCACCTAAAACCCTCACAAACTTTTACAGATGCACAATTGAGAGCATCCTGTCGGGCTGTATCACGGCAACTGCACAGCCAACAACCGCAAGGCTTTCCAGAGGGTGGTGCGGTCTGCCCAACGCATCACCGGGGGCAAACTAGCTGCCCTCCAGGACACCTACAGCACCCTATGTCACAGGAAGGCCAAAAAGATCATCAAGGACAACAACCACCCAAGTCACTGCCTGTTCACCCTGCTATCATCCAGAAGGTGAGGTCAGTACAGGTGCATCAGAGCTGGGACCGAGACACTGAAAAACAGCTTCTATCGCAAGGCCATCAGACTGTTAAATAGCCATCACTAGCACATTAGAGGCTGCTGCCTATATACATAGACTTTAATAAATGGAACAGTCACTTTAATAATGTTTACATATCTTGCATTACTCATCTCATATGTATATACTGTGTTCCATACTATTCTACTGTATTTTAGTCTATGACATTGTTAATCCATATATTTATATATTCTTAATTCCATTCCTTTACTTAAATTGTATTGGGTATACAGTGGGGCAAAAAAGTATTTAGTCAGCCACCAATTGTGCAAGTTCTCTCACTTAAAAAGATGAGAGAGGCCTGTAATTTTCATCATAGGTACACTTCAACTATGACAGACAAAATTAGGAAAAAAAATCCAGAAAATCACATTGTAGGATTTTTAATGAATTTATTTGCAAATTATGGTGGAAAATAAGTATTTGGTCA
>QNTS01002802.1:197898-211556 GCA_003317085.1 Hucho hucho | reverse complement strand
TGACCAAATACTTATTTTCCACCATAATTTGCAAATAAATAAATAAAAAATCCTACAATGTGATTTTCTGGATTTCTTTTTCTCATTTCGTCTGTCATAGTTGAAGTGTACCTATGATGAAAATTACAGGCCTCTCTCATTTTTTTAAGTTGGAGAACTTGCACAATTGGTGGCTGACTAAATACTTTTTTGCCCCACTGTATGTTGTGAAATTGTTATATATTACTTGTTAGATATTACTGCACTGTCCGAGCTAGAAACACAAGCATTTTGCTACACCCGCAATAACATCTGATAAACACGTGTACGTGACCAATCAAATTTGATTTGATTTATTTGATTTGTATAGCCAACGAAAAGCTCCTACACCGCACAAGCCCGACGGGGGCGCAAGACCGGACAGGAAGATCGCGCCAGTTACTCAACCCACTCAAGTTGAGTATAGCTCAAAAAAGCCTGGCACGACGTGACGCACCCCTCCTAGGGATGAGCACTAGTAAGCCAGTGACTCAACCCCCATAATAGGGTCAGAGGCAGAGAATCCCAATAGAGAGAGGGGAGCCGGCCAGGCAGAGACAGCAAGGGTGGTTTGTCATTCAAGTGCCTTGCGGATCACCTTCGCACCCCTGGGCCAGACTACACTCAATCATAGGACCTACTGAAGAGATGTGTCTCCATAAAAAGCTAGCACTATAGTAGAAGGCCCTGCCTCCAGCTGTTTGCTTAGAAATTCTAGGAACAATAAGGAGGCCTGCGTCTTGTGACTGTAGCATACGTGTAGGTATGTACGGCAGGACCAAATCGGAGAGACAGGTAAGAGCAAGTCTATGTAATGCTTTGTAGGTTAGCAGTAAAACCTTGAAAACCTTAACAGGAAGACAGTGGAGAGGCTAGCACTGGAGTAATATGATCAATTCTAGCAGCCGTATGTAGCACTAACTGATGTTAATTTAGTGATTTATCCGGATAGCCAGAGAGTAGAGCACTGCAGTAGTCTAATCTAGAAGAGGCTTTATTACTGCCACTTTTAGTGAGTTTGGTACACATCCGGAGGATAGGGAGTAGTAGCTCTTTCAGTAGTTTAGTTGGAATAGGGTCCAGTATGCAGCTAGAAGGTTTAGAGGCCATTACTATTTTTGTGAATGTGTCGAGAGATACAGGATTAAAACACTTGAGTGTCTGCGTTGAACCTAGGTCCTGGTAGTTCTGTGCAGACTCAGGACAACTGCGTTTTGGAGAAATACGCAGATTCAAAGAGGTGTCTGTAATTTGCTTTCTTATGATCATGATCTTTTCGTAGAAGACGTTCATGAATCCGTCACTGTTGAAGTGAAAGCCATCCTCTCTTGGGGAATGCTGCTTTTTAGTTAGCTTTGCAACAGTATAAAAAAAATATTTGGATTGTTCTTATTGTCCTCAATTAGGTTGGAAAAATAGGCTGATCGAGCAGCAGTGAGGGCTCTTCGATATTGCACAGTACTAGCTTCCAAGCTAGTCAGAAGACTTCTAGTTTGGTGGAGCGTCATTTCCATTCCAGCTTGCTTCAGGGCTCTGGTATTTTTTATATACCAGGGAGCTGATTTCTTGTTTTAGGGGTGCGACTGCATCTAGGGTATAATTCAAGGTTACATTTAGATCCTCAGTTAGGCGGTTAACTGATTTTTGTACTCCGACATCCTTGGATTGGTGGAGTCTGGAATCTTTGGGTTGTCCAAGAATTTATAGCGAGGCTTTTGAAAGTCCTTGGTTGGGGGCTGAGCAGATTATTTGTTGCAATTGCAAACGTAAAAGATGGTGGTCCAATAGTCCAGGATTATGAGGAAAAACATTTAGATTTATTCCATGGGACTAAACTAGATCCAGGGTATGACTATCATGATCTCAGCATGCTTCCTCCCTCGTCACTGCACTGGCCTCAAAGCTCTATATGATTTATTTGACCTCTTATATTGAAGTCATAACGGGGGAAGCAACTCATTTTGTTTACTTTAATGCTTCTTCTCAAAATACTTTTGTAATTTTCTCAATTTCAATCAACATAATTGCCATAACACGTTAAGATCTAGCAGCAAAGCCTGAACAATACTGTTCTGTCAGAGTGCGAGTAAACTGAAACAGCAAAGATTGAACTGTAAGAAATGGTATGGTAAAACTGCTTGGATTGACCCTGATGCGTGTTGCTGATGCTATAACAGATTGGTATTGGTGAATGATATGAGACACAGGTGCAGTGTAGTTCCACTCAAGTCAAGGCCATCAGATGGTTGGAGTGTCAGTCAGACTGATGTACTGTATGTCAACTTTCAGTTGTTTTATTAACAGGCTGATGGAACTGAGGCTTCTTCAATCAGTCTTTCACTCCATCCTTCCTTCTTCAGGGGTGTTCAGAAGCCCTGATCCTCTAGGCTATCCGTAAGGATACGGACCGTGTCTCGGCGTCTCCGCTGTCATGTTTCAGAATTTCACGCTCGCCTGAACAAAAGGGCCTCACGGTTCAACTGGCGCCTGCCCCACGAACAAGGGATGAGGGAGAGAGGGAAAGGGAGAGACAGAGAGACAGAGAGAACTGACTGCCTTACTCACTCTCTATGTCTCTCTCTCTCTTTCCGTTGGCCGGTGTCTGTCTTATTGGTCACTCTAACAGGGAAAAAAATGGAGAAAAAAAAATCATAGAGTGGGATAGGCATGCCCTACGGTACATTTCTCCTGTTAAATTCAGTCCTGGGTCTGCGCTAGCCATTCTCACTCCACTCTCCGGCTGCGGTATATCCATCAGCGGGGGTAATGGAAGAGAGTTGAGCAGTGGACGGAAAACATTGGCAATCTTTGTACGACCTCATCGCTTTTTGACAAGGTACACAGAGTCACTTTATGGTGCCATAAAACAAGACAGCGAGAGAGAAAGATTGACAGAGAGAGAGCGAGAGAAAGAGAGCAGGACAGCGAGAGAGAGCAAGAGAAAGGGAGGGAGGTGATTATCTGACAGTTACCAGCGTGCCCCAGCCTTGACGTTATTAAAGTTCTACAAGGACTGTTATTTACTGAGCCTTAGCTGTTCCAGTGTCTGCGTCCCCAAAATGGCACAGTTTTCCCTACATAATGCACTACTTTTGACCAGAGTCCTGGACTCTGGTGAAAAGTAGTGCACTGTATAGGGAATAGGGTGCCGTTTGGGATGCAGCCTCGTCTGGCCTCGTCTGTGACTGACTGATTGTTATACGTCCACAGTTATTCCATCTCCCTCCCGTGTGAATGAGTAATACATTGTGTTCACATTACGTGGGTGAGAGGTTGACACTGCATGTCCTTATAATACACCTCAGTGTTAATGAAACACATTGTCCTCATATAACTGAAATGTATTGTCTTTATACAGGTGTCATGTCTTACTTTGACCAGTATTGTCGCACCAGTAAAATAATCCTGCAGCAACAGGTGAAATTATTAATTACACTTTAGACGGTGTATCAATACACCTAGTCACTTTGAAGATACAGGCGTCCTTCCTAACTCAGTTGCCGGAGAGGAAGGAAACCGCTCAGGAATTTTATCATGAGGCCAATGGTGACTTTAAAACAGTTACAAACTTTAATGGCAATGATAGGAGAAAACTGAGGATGGATCAACAACGTTGTAGTTACTCCACAATACTAACCTAATTGACAGAGTGAAAAGAAGGAAGCCTGTACAGAATAAAAATAGTCAAAAAAAGGCATCCAGTTTGCATGTTAAACAAAATAATCAACTCATTCACTCACTTTTGTCCTGAATACAATGTGTTGTGTTTTGGGCAAATCCAATACAACACATTACTGAGTACCACTCTCCATATTTTCAAGCATAGTGGTGGCTGCATTATGTTCTGGGAATGCTTGTAATTGTTAAGGATACAAAAAATTAATAATATGGAGCTAAGCACAGAAAAAACCTAGAGGAAAAATACCTGGTTCAGTCTGCTTTCCACCAGACACTGGGAGATTAATTTTCCTTTCAGCTGGGCAATAACCTAAAACACAAGGGCAAATCGACACTGGAGTTGCTTACCAAGAAGACAGTGAATGTTCCTGAGTGGCCGAGTTACAGTATTGACTTAAATCTACCTGAAAATCTAACGCAAGACCTGAAAATGGTTGTCTAGCAATGATCAACAACCAATTTGACAGAGCTTGAAGAATTTTGAACGAATAATGGGCAAGTGTTGCACAATCCAGATCTGGATAGCTCTTAGAGACTTACCCAGAAAGACTCTGTAATCGCAGCCAAAGGTGATTCTAACATGTATTGACTCAGGGGTGTGAACACTTATGTAAATTACGTTTTCAATAAATGTGCAAAAAGGTCTCAACAGGTTTTCACTGTCATTATGGTGTATTGAGTGTATATGGGTGTGAAAAATACATTTAATCAATTTTGCTGCAACACAACAAAATGTGGAAAAAGTCAAGTGGTATTAATACTTTCTGTATATTATGCTGGATATTTAGGTGGACACTGTTCTTATAATACACCTCAGTGTTAATGCAACACATTGTCCTTACATCAACCCCTCTGTGAATGGTGTCTATACATATATTGTTGTGCTCGATGTTTAGCTCTTTTACAGTGTATAAGAGAGACGGACTATACTGTACCAACAGTTAACTAGTGTTTCCTATATAAGTAGGTGCATTTCAGTTATAATGTACAGTGTCATCATTGCTGTTGGCGGTCATATTTTGGCAGCATAGCAAAAGTAGCTGAAGTGTTCGGCACAAGGTTAAGGACAGTTACCAGATGTGGGACAGTTGATTTATTCAAAAACAGTTAATTAAATTGTGTTCCATTTCTTGGTAAGCAGCATAATTCCTTTTTTTACATTCACATGTACCCAAAATGAGTTAACAACTCTGCTTACTTGGCTTATAATGTTTTGAAAAAACTGTCAGTTATAAATTGCCAGATTTTAGCCAGTGTCTTTATAAACACGGCACTCTCCGTTCCCTATAAATCTCACACAGGCTTCAATCACTCCTGCCTCTACACCACGTCTGTTGTATTTTACATTATTATCCCTGCACTGACCCAATCTCTCTGCGTCAATTATAGCAAATTAGATGCCATTAAAATGTGTATATTTGATGGCACCGCCTGAGCGCTGTTCAAACTGTTTCTATGGAGACCGACGGCTTGGAACGTGCTGTCACTAGTAGTGAGGCAATTGCTAGGCTTGCCGTTCCGTTCTTTCTATTCTGCTTTCGTAGTAGAAAAGTGACAATAGTTGCAGCACCTTGCAAACAACCAATCTCTTTATGGTTCACCATTGTATGTACTGTAGAGCCACAGATGACTCTGTGTGGACAATGAATGTGGACTATTTTTCCCAGCAATCTCAATCACAAACACCCTTTGACCTTCTGAAGGTGTTTTCCTCTTTCCTCTCTCTCTCTCTCTCTCTCTCTCTCTCTCTACCTCCTCTTTCTTTCACTATTAAACAGGTGGCTGTGTAGGTAACCTGGCAACGGTATTGCCACTGTAAACCGGTAGAGGGATAGATCTGGCCACCGGCCCAATGCAGCCATGCTGGTACAGAGGCTTTTCTGCCAAGGGGACAGGAGGGCCAGGGGATGAGGACAACATACCCCAGTGAGACTCTTTAACAGGTCTGGTGGTCCAGCTGTTACTGAGTCAATACCAGCATACATCACACAGACCAGAACACAGCTTCATCTAGTATGGTTGGGATATTGTAACTGATGAAACATACCGACCATAGGTGCCTTGTGTGATTGACCTTGACTTTAGGTCTGTAACTTACACTGAGTGTACAAAACATTATTTCCATGACATAGACTGACCAGGTGAATCCAGGTGAACGATATGATCCCTTATTGATGTCACTTGTTAAATCCACTTCAAGCAGTGTAGATGAAGGGGAGGGGACAGGTTAAAGAAGGATTTTTGTTTGCCATTCAGAGGGGGAATGGGCAAGACAAAACATTTAAGTGCCTTTGAACGGGATATGGTAGTAGGTGCAAGGCACACCGGTTTGAGTGTGTTTTCCACGCTCAACAGTTTCCCATGAGTATCAAGAAAGGTCCACCACCCAAAGGACATCCAGCTAACTTGACAATAGTGGGAAGCATTGGAGTCAACATGGGCCAGCATCCCTGTGGAACGCTTTTCGAAACCTTGAGTCTATGCCCCAACAAATTGAGGCTGTTCTGAGGGCAACTCAATATTAGGAAGGTGTTCTTAATGTTTTGTCCACTCAGTGTATGTAGATATGCAACGTATGTTGACCTATTTATACCAGTACATGGGGAGGTTTATGGACGCGGTCTGCTACACATTCTCTGAGGATGTACTTTTTGTTATCAGCCCAGTGTGATATGTTTGGCCATAGGGATATTATAGATCTTGTGTAATGTAACCAGTATGTGTGGGGTTTACATTGTGTTATTTGATTATATTATGTGTGTACTTTTTGAGTCCCAAACTGATGCCAATACAGTAGCAGTGTTTTTGCCACTTTCACCTACTCCCATATTCATACCCATGATAAATATGAAACAGGGTACTTTATGGTAAAATGGAACATTGAATACATTTCACGAGTGTTGTTTATTTGGCAAAGAATAAGGGATTGGAAATGATGCAGACAATTACATTGATAGAAACCACAATCTATCTAAACTCAAAAAAAGAAATGTCCTCTCACTGTCAACTGCGTTTACTTAACATGTGTAAATATTTGTATGAACATAACAAGATTCAACAACTGAGACATAAACTGAACAAGTTCCACAGACATGTGACTAACAGAAATGGAATAATGTGTCCCTGAACAAAGATCAAAAGTAACAGTAAAATCAAAAGTAACAGTTAGTATCTGGTGTGGCTCCAGCTGCATTAAGTACTGCAGTGCATCTCCTCCTCATGGACTGCACCAGATTTGCCAGTTCTTGCTGTGAGATGTTACCCCACTCTTCCACCAAGGCACCTGCAAGTTCCCAGACATTTCTGGGGGGAATAGCCCTCAACCTCCAATCCAACAGGTCCCAGACGTGCTCAATGGGATTGAGATCCGAGCTCTTCGCTGGCCATGGCAGAACACTGACATTCCTGTCTTGCAGGAAATCACGCACAGAACGAGCAGTATGGCTGGTGGCATGTCAGGATGAGCCTGCAGGAAGGGTACCACATGAGGGAGGAGGATGTCTTCCCTGTAACGCACAGCGTTGACATTGCCTACAATGACAACAAGCTCAGTCCGATGATTCTGTGACACACTGCCCCAGACCATGACGGACCCTCCACCTCCAAATCGATCCCGCTCCAGAGTACAGGCCTCAGTGTAACGCTCATTCCTTCCACGATAAACGCAAATCCGACCATCACCCTAGTGAGATAAAACCTCGACTCGTCAGTGAAGAGCACTTTTTGCCAGTCCTGTCTGGTCCAGCGACAGTGGGTTTGTGCCCATAGGCGACATGGTGTCGGTGATGTCTGGTGAGGACCTGCCTTACAACAGGCCTACAAGCCCTCAGTCCAGCCTCTCTCAGCCTATTGCGGACAGTCTGAGCACTGATGGATGGATTGTGCGTTCCTGGTGTAACTCTGGCAGTTGTTGTTACAATTTATTGCCCTGGCCACATCTACAGTCCTCATGCCTCCTTGCAGCATGCCTAAGGCACGTTCACACGGATGAGCAGGGACCCTGGGCATCTTTCTTTTTGAGTTTTTCATAGTCAGTAGAAAGGCCTCTTTAGTGTCCTAAGTTTTCATAACTGTGACCTTAATTGCCTACCGTCTGTAAGCTGTTAGTGTCTTAACGACCGTTCCACAGGTGCATGTTCATTAATTGTTTATGGTTCATTGAACAAGCATGGGAAACAGTGTTTAAACCCTTTACAATGAAGATCTGTGAAGTTATTTGGATTTTTACAAATTATCTTTGAAAGACAGGGTCCTGAAAAAGGGACATGATTCAAGCTGATTCACCCCCTAAAAAAATAATATTATAAAAATTATAAAAAGCTATTGAACACAATTCACCAGTTGTTGATATCTGGCTGGGTAAGCAGCATACGTTTGTATGCCTTGACAAACTGGCATCTGGCATTTGAGCCTCTTGGAGATGGCACTCCGGGTGCGTGGTGGCAAATGTGAATGGTCAGCGAACCCAGTATGTGTCACATCAACGCCCATGCTGAAAATAGCGCCCCCATCTTTTATTTATGAATAGACTATCATTAAGTTCTGCTTGCCCTCTTTTCTCCCACTACAAGCCTTAATTAATTAAAGCCTTAACACGAAAACAAAAACACCATGAGAGCGCAGAGCACGGGAGGGGGACAAGGGTTCGGCGCTATGAGACAATTAACCGCGGTTGCAGCCAACAGCGTGTAGGGACCGCCCCCCGCCCCGCACCCCCGACCCGACTCCAGCTAGTGTCCCCATGAATTCGTTGGAGCGGGACCTTTCGCGGCTGTCACCTCTGGAATATGCAGTCTGACCCCCCCCACCTCTCCTTTTTACTCCTCCCATCTCCCCCATTTCCACATAGTCTCCTCTGCAATTAACAGGGTTGTGTTTCCACCTTTTGTATTCCTGTGTTGGCCCTTGTGTATTCTATGTATGCAGACGCACCTGTTAGCGCTGTGCTAATTAATGCACTATACCAATTGATGTGCTGATTTTGAAGGAATGCAGTGTAGTCACTTGATGGGAGAAAAGTTTACTTCCTGTTGTTGTGGTGTGATTTCTAGAAAGTTTTTTTTTCTTTACGGAGATATATATATACACACAGTGCCTTTGGAAAGTATTCAGACCCCTTGACTTTTTCCACATTTTGTTAGGTTACAGACTTATTCTAAAATGTATTAAATAAAACAAAATCCTCGTAAATCTACACACAATACCCCATAATGACAAAGCAAAAAACGTTTTTTTGAAATTATTGCTAATTTATAAAACATAAAAAACTGACATATCACATTCAGACCCTTTACTCAGTACTTTGTTGAAGCACCTTTGGAAGCGATAACAGCCTCGAGTCTTCTTGGGTATGATGCTACAAGCTTGGCACACCTGTATTTGGGGAGTTTCTTCCATTCTTCTCTGCAGATCCTCTCAAGCTCTGTCAGGTTGGATGGGGAGCGTTGCTGCACAGCTATTTTCAGGTGACTACAGAGATGTTCGATCGGGTTCAAGTCTAGGCTTTGGCTGGGCCACTCAAGGACATTCAGAAGCCTGTCCCGAAGCCACTCCTGCATTGTCTTGGCTGTGTGCTTAGGGTCGTTGTCCTGTTGGAAGGTTAACCTTCGTCCAAATCTGTAGTCCTGAGCGCTCTGGAGCAGGTTTTTATCAAGGATCTCTGTGTACTTTGCTCCGTTCATCTTTCCCTCGATCCTGACTAGTCTCCCAGTCCGTGCCGCTGAAAAACATCCCCACAGCAGGATGCTGCCACCACCATGCTTAAGCGTAGGGATGGTATTGGTCAGGTGATGAGCGGTGCCAGGTTTCCTCCAGAGGTGACATTTGGCATTCAGGCCAAAGAGTTCAACCTTGGTTTCATCAGACCAGAGAATCTTGTTTCTCATTGCCTGAGAGTCCTTTAGGTGCCTTTTGGCAAACTCCAAGCTGGCTGTCATGTGCCTTTTACTGAGGAGTGGCTTACGTCTGGCCACTCCATCATAAAGGCCTGATTGGTGGAGAGCTGCAGAGATGGTTGTCATTCTGGAAGGTTCTCCCATCTCCACAGAGGAACTCTGGAGCTCTGTCAGAGTGACCATTGGGTTCTTGGTCACCTCCCTGACCAAGGCCCTTCTCCCCCGATGGCTCAGTTTGGCCGGGCGGCCAACTCTAGGAAGAGTCTTGGTGGTTCCAAACTTCTTCCATTTAAGAATGATGGAGATCACTGTGTTCTTGGGGACCTTCAATGCTGCAGAAATGTTTTGGTACCCTTCCCCAAATATGTGCTCTATGGACAATTCCTTCGACTTCATGGCATGGTTTTTGCTCTGACATGCACTGTCAACTGTGGGACCTTATATAAACAGGTGTGTGCCTTTCCAAAGCATGTAAAATCTATTGAATTTACTACAGGTGGACTCCAATCAAGTTGTAGAAACATCTCAAGGATGATCAATGGAAACAGGATGTACCTGAGCTCAATTTCGAGTCTCATAGAAAGGGTCTGAAAACTGTAAATTTGTTATTTCTGTTTTTTATGTTTAATACATTTCCCAAAAAATCTAAAAACCTGTTTTGGCTTTGTCGTTATGGGCTATTGTGTGTAGATTTATGAGGAAAATCCCTCCAGGCATTCCTCTGAAACAAACACTGGTAATATGAAATGATACTGAATGTATTGTATGAATGCCATATTTGCGAAAGGACGAAACAATACCCTTATTTCATAAATATAAATAAAATAAGCAAAAACTTTGTTGTATTTGTTAGCCCGAGGCATCTTGCTGTCCTATAATGAAATAGTGCTAAAAATATCTAAATATGCTCAAACAATAATGTTTCTGTCAGTGGGGAGTGAGTTTACCCCCAAGGCAGATGACATTAGGTGAAGTGTGAAGACTAGGCCTAACGCCTTTGATCTATTCTAACACTTACTAACAATTCCATATATACCTTATACACTTGACCAGTGGCAGGGTTCTTAAAGGATTTCCTGATCATGGTCCATGGTGATACAGTTGAAGTCGGAAGTTTACATACACTTAGGTTGGAGTCATTAAAACTCGTTTTTCAACCACTCCACAAATTTCTTGTTAACAATCTATAGTTTTGGCAAGTCGGTTAGGACATCTACTTTGTGGATGACACAAGTAATTTTTCTAACAATTGTTTACAGACAGATTATTTCACTTGTAATTCACTGTATCACAATTCCAGTGGGTCAGAAGTTTACATACACTAAGTTGACTGTGCCTTTAAACAGCTTGGAAAATTCTAGACAGTTATGTCATGGCTTTAGAAGCTTCTGACTGACATCATTTGACATAATTTGAGTCAATTGGAGGTGCACCTGTGGATGTATTTCAAGGCCTACCTTCAAACTCAGTGCCTCTTTACTTGACATCATGGGAAAATCAAAAGAAATCAGCCAAGACCTCAGAAAAAAATTGTAGACCTCCACAAGTCTGGTTCAATTTCGAAACACCTGAAGGTACCACGTTCATCTGTACAAACAATAGTACGCAAGTATAAACACCATGGGACCACGCAGCCATCATACCGCTCAGGAAGGAGACGCGTTTTGTCTCCTAGAAGAACACCATCCCAACCGTGAAGCACGGGGGTGGCAGCATCATGTTGTGGGGGTGCTTTGCTGCAGGAGGGTGCACTTCACAAAATAGATGGCATCATGAGGAAGGGAAAATTATGTGGATATATTGAAGCAACATGTCAAGTTAAAGCTTGGTCGCAAATGGGTCTTCCAAATGGACAATGACCCCAAGCATACTTCCAAAGTTGTGGCAAAATGGCTTAAGGACAACAAAGCCAAGGTATTGGAGTGGCCATCACAAAGCCCTGACCTGAAAAGATTTGGCATGGGTCCTCAGATCCTCAAAAGGTTCTACAGCTGCACCATCGAGAGCATCCTGACTGGTTGCATCACTGCCTGGTATTGCAACTGCAGATAGTATGGGTAGCCATTTGATTAGATGTTCAGGAATCTTATGGCTTGGGGGTAGAAGCTGTTTAGAAGCCTCTTGGACCTAGACTTGGCGCTCCGGTACCGCTTGCCATGCGGTAGCAGAGAGAACAGTCTATGAATAGGGTGGCTGGAGTCTTTGACAATTTTTAAGGCCTTCCTCTGACAGCACCTGTTATAGAGGTCCTGGATGACAGGAAGCTTGGCCCCAGTGATGTACTGGGCCGTACGCACTACCCTCTGTAGTGCCTTGCGGTCGGAGGCCGAGCAGTTGCAATACCAGGCAGTGATGCAACCAACCATGCTCTCGATGGTGCAGCTGTTGAACCTTTTGAGGATCTGAGGACCCATGCCAAATATTTTCTGTCTCCTGAGGGTGAATAGGTTTTGTCGTGCCCTCTTCACGACTGTCTTGGTGTGCTTGGTCCATGTTAGTTTGTTGATGATGTGGACACCAAGGAACTTGAAGCTCTCAACCTGCTCCGCTACAGCCCCGTCGAATAGAATGGGGGTGTGCTCGGTCCTCTTTTTCCTCTAGTCCACAATCATCTCCTTAAGGGTGAAAGTAGCCAGTAGTAAATTATAGTAAATTAATTATAGTAGTCTAAATTATTATAGTGGATCGAACTGCACAGGTAGCCTCCTTTTTTTGTAAGTAATTTGTTTGACAGTCACACAACACCCATTATTGTTGAAAATGAGCCTGCGCAGACCACAAAAACAACAGTAAAAGGGATAACATGTTTACATGCCACAGTATCCTGTCTAAGATACCAGGCATCCTGTCTAAGATACCAGCATATACCAGGCATCTTATCTGGGTTTCTAATAACCGGGATACAAGCCTTTTCGGGTTGTAGACATTATATGATGTTTAGAAGCGTCAACTCAAAAACAGAATACTTGAGTATCCCGAGTAATAATGGAATATTGGTGTGCATGTAAACGTGGTCATTGACCTGTGGTTTAGGCAGTATGGTTTGTTAGTGGATATCTGAATGTCTCACTGTCACATGGCCAAACAGCATCTCTGGGTTTTTCTCTTAGCAAATCCTCAGCTCAAAGTCAGTCATCTACCCCATTGAACTACCACCAAAATCCTCATCTGAAAGCTCTGCTGCCCTGGCTGTTGAATCGCTAACCTAAATTATTGATTGCGTTTATAGATTTCCTCCACACTCCATTCACTACTACTTCTGCTACTACTGCATGTAGAATCAGGATTGGAAGTAACGGTCACTGAGGGAATCCTTTGCTTTATATTCTGCTCTAATACGAAATTAGCTTCCATTAGATACCGCCAGAGGACCGAGCTCTCTCTCTCTCTCTCTCTCTCTCTCTCTCTCTCTCTCTCTCTCTCTCTCTCTCTCTCTCACTCTCACACACACACCTACACACACACACACACACACACACGCACAAACACAGGCACACTCTAACACACAGGCACACTCTAACAAGCTACTCATCTAGTGTGTTTAAAGAGGCCCATTTATAATACAGGAGAACAGAGCCGACACAGTTGTCATGCCGTATATAAGTGCAAAGTCTTTATACTGCCGCTTCTTCTGCTAGTTCTTCTTCTCTGTATTTTATCATCTCAAGGATGGCTGTTGTTAAATACCTCCCACAGACCAGGAAGCATTGGAGTCTAGGAATGATATAACATGACTATAACATTTTGACATAACTAGGAATGCTATAACATTTTGACATAACTAGGAATGCTATAACATTTTGACATAACTAGGAATGCTATAATATTTTGACATAACTAGGAACGCTATAACATTTTGGCATAACTAAGATTGCTATAACATTTTGACATAACTAGGAATGCTATAACATTTTGACATAACTAGGAATGCTATAACATTTTGACATAACTAGGAATGCTATTACATTTTGGCGTAACTAGGAATGCTATAACATTTTGACATAACTAGGAATGCTATAACATTTTGACATAACTAGGAATGCTATTACATTTTGGCGTAACTAGGAA
>QNTS01002802.1:140874-165847 GCA_003317085.1 Hucho hucho | reverse complement strand
ACCTTACTGTTGGTAGGATGGAACAGATTATCACCTTAGACTTTACTGTTGGTAGGGTGGAACAGATTATCACCTTAGACCTTACTGTTGGTAGGATGGAACAGATTATCACCTTAGACTTTACTGTTGGTAGGATGGAACAGATTATCACCTTAGACCTTACTGTTGGTAGGGTGGAACAGATTATCACCTTAGACTTTACTGTTGGTAGGGTGGAACAGATTATCACCTTTGACCTTACTGTTGGTAGGATGGAACAGATTATCACCTTAGACTTTACTGTTGGTAGGGTGGAACAGAGTATCACTTTATACTTTACTGTTGGTAGAGTGGAAAAGATTATTACCTTTGGCCTTACTGTTGGCATGGGTGGGTGAATGTGGAGGGTGGAAGATGGCGTTCTGGGCTGCATCATGGCAGAAGTGTGTCAATCGCTGCGACCCTCGGCCTCTTGGGTAACCAGATCTCTCACTCCAAGACTTTCTCCCGTCAGCCTTGCTTTTTCATATTTAAATGTACCTTGTCAAGTTCTGTCCCTTACTGGCTGTTGACTGACTAATTACAGTATACCTTGTCATTTCCTGTCCCCTACTGGCTGTTGACTGACTAATTACAGTATACCTTGTCATGTCCTGTCCCTTACTGGCTGTTGACTGACTAATTACAGTATACCTTGTCATGTCCTGTCCCCTNTCTTCTCTCTCTCTCTCTCTCTCTCTCTCTCTCTCTCTCTCTCTCTGTCTCTGTCTCTCTTTTTCTCTCTCTGCTAGTCCTTTCCATCTGATTAAGATGAGTCCTTTACCGGCCCACTTGACAAGCCATCTCAATAACAGTCCTAAGGTCAACCAGTCGCCGGGTAAAGGGAAATCAAAACTACAGAAATCCACCAATCATAGCTCTGCATTCATGTTGGATGTGTGTGCATGTTTCAATGTATTGAAAATGCTTGGTTATTTTTTTAAAGTGAGAGTTGTCAAAGGAGATAGATGAAATGCACTCACTGTTAAATAAAAACTACTGGTAAGTTGGAATCACATAACATTCCCCGCACCTGCATAAAAGTTCAGTCAGTTTTATTCTGTAGAAAGTCTGCTGGGACAAGGAACCAAACTTAAGTTCCTAACTGTATTCTTCAAGAGTACCCCATGTTCCCTAAGGTGCCTTCTGGGGAACTTTCTGACACCTGGCACACCTTTACCTGGCCATTGGTTTGGAACGAAACCTGCCCCTCACTCCCCAAGCCCTCAACCTTTACTGTATCGCTAGCTGTTTCATCTGTCTAGGGCCACAGGGAGCAAGGGAGCTCCACATAATTAGCCCAGGGTAGAGTGAGGGGAGCTGGGGTAGCTCGGTGCAGTCTCCCCCATGGGTCTCCATCACTGAAAGGGTCTCCATTGGAAGTCACCTGCCAAGGAGGCCCCTGTGATGCTAAGGCCCTGAGAGAGGCTCCTTTTAGGGGGATGGGGGTAAGGGCTCCGTCCTCTCCATCCTCCACAGAGCAGATCACCCGGGCCCATGGTGCATCCCCTGCTGTCCCCCTACTGTCGGCCCCTCACACACAGTTTTAAAGCCAATTTCCTGCGATTCTACATATTCTGCCATGGAGCTAAGTGTACATTTTTCAGTTTTAGAGCTAGTTTCCTGCAATTCTTTGCATTTTGCCATGGTAATGCTGCCATTTTGCTCAAACATAATAACAAAATGAATTCATTGTTTTTGCAATTTCCTATTCTCCTTGACTGTCTATCTTTTATTTTGGTGATTATTAGTTCACAAAGATGATATTATAAAAAATACACGTCCATGATCTTTCCTACATACTTGACATCTGGTTTTAGTCGTTTAAGTTTTACACTGAACATCCCTGCATGCACACGCATTTATACTGACTTTACACACACACTCACATATAATCATCATTTATGCTGCTGCTACTCTTTTTATCATATATCCTGATGCCTAGTCACCTTACCCCTATACATACAGTATCTACCTCTATCCCTGCTCATTGTAAATATGGTATTGGAACTGACTGTATAGAGCTTCTTACTTTCTCTTGTTCATATTTCTAATTTTTTATTTCTCATGTGTTTTTGTCCTTATGTTATTTTGTGTGATATATTGATTCCTGCTTTGTTGGGTTTGGAGCTTGCAAGAAAGGCATTTCACTGTATTTGTGCACGGAATTAAAACGTGAAACTTGAAACAGACAGATACACGTGCACACACACACACGTGCACACACACACACAGATATGTATGCTTGCGCACAGCCACACACACAAACACACACACACACTGTAACTGTTAGACGGTGGACTGTCTGCTGCTAGGCTCTGACTTCACCTGCCATGAGAATCAATCATTTGTATTTTTGTTCCTCCGTCATTTCTCCCTTCACTACAAATAGTCTCCTTCTCTGGTAAGGACCACCTTTTTGCAGGATAATTAGAGTGGGAATGGAGAGCAGTTTGGAGGGCATAAACTGTCCTTGGTCTTTTCATATTCTGTTTGAATGACAAAGGGAAACAATTTTGCATTAAGAAATTGTATATGCTTGTTATTTTCCAATTTTCTACATAAAATCAAATAAAAGTAACACAACAAAAGTCGAAGGTCCCCCTGAGGTTAGCCAACAAAAGCAACTCATTCCCTATCATTTTACATGCCCCAGTCATTCATTCCTCCTACCTGTAGCTCTCTGCAGCCGTGGTACTTCACTGTCCTATTGCAAAGAACAGGACTTGCGTATCTCCCTGCCCAGCAAGCAGTCTCATCTGTATCAGCCCCATTGTTGTCCTCAGCTTTTTGAGAAGAGAATAAGAGACTCATAATGTGGCATCACATTTGAGATGTAGACCCTTTGATGTTCTCATTTGCCAGCTAGCTAGAAGCCATTGGCCCCTGACTGGGCTGTGTGTGTGTGTGTGTTTGTGTGTGTGTGTGTTTCAGGGTGTGTCGGAGTTTGTGTGTGTGTGTGTGTTTGTGTGCTTCAGGGTGTGTCGGAGTTTGTGTGTGTGTCTCGGTGTGCGCGCGAGTGTGAACTGTGAACAGAACAGAAGACGCCCACGTTCGTCCCTCATAACGTACAGACCAGGGACTCGGCTGTGCTGATTGAGTCCAGATGCACGCTGTGTCTCTGACTCTCCGAGAACATGGCGGTGTCCTTCTCTTTTGAAGAGACGCTGGTTCATGATGAAACTCATCCCTTGGATCGTTAACTCAGAAGATGTGCTCTGATATCCTGTAGATATGTACCATGTTTCTAATGTATTAGTTGTTATAGGGCTGGATGGATAGGACGTCATAGAAGAGGACTGTTTTTCTGCATCTATTAGAGGTAGGGAACTAAGACTGAAGAGATGACCTCTCCATGGTGCGGAGACCCCCCTGTGTTCAAATCAAATCCAATTTTATTGGTCACATACACATGGTTAGCAGATGTTAATGCGAGTGTAGCGAAATGCTTGTGCTTCTAGTTCCAACAGTGCAGTAATATCTGACAAATAATCTAACAATTCCCAACAACTACCTAATACACACAAATTTAACAAGTAATCTAACAATTCCGCAACAACTACCTAATACACACAAATCTAAAGGGCTGAATGAGAATATGTACATATAAGTACATGGATGAGTGATGGCCGAGCGGCATAGGCAAGGTGCAGTAGATGGTATAGAATACAGTAGTGTCCAGTGATTGGGTCTCAATACAGTATATACAGTCGGAAGTTTACATACACCTTAGCCAAATACATTTCAACTCAGTTTTTCACAATTCCTTTTCACATTTAACTCTAGTAAAAATTCCCTGTCTTAGGTCAGTAGGATCACCACTTTATTTTAAGAATGTGAAATGTCAGAATAATAGTAGAGAGAATGATTTATTTCAGCTTTTATTTCTTTCATCACATTCCCAGTGGGTCAGAAGTTTACATACACTCAATTAGTATTTGGTAGCATTGCCTTTAAATTGTTTAACTTGGGACAAACGTTTTGGGTAGTCTTCCACAAGCTTCCCACAATAAGTTGGGTGAATTTTGGCCCATTCCTCCTGACAGAGCTGGTGTAACTGTGTCAGGTTTGTAGGCCTCCTTGCTCGCACATGCTTTTTCAGTTCTGCCCACAAATTTTCTATGGGATTGAGGTCAGGGCTTTGTGATGGCCACTCCAATACCTTGACTTTGTTGTCCTTCAGCCATTTTGCCACAACTTTGGAAGTATGCTTGGGTCATTGTCCATTTGCAAGACCCATTTGCGACCAAGCTTTAACTTCCTGACTGATGTCTTGAGATGTTGCTTCAATATATCCACATAATTTTCCTCCCTCATGATGCCATCTATTTTGTGAAGTACACCAGTCCCTCCTGCAGCAAAGCACCCCCACACCATGATGCTGCCACCCCCGTGCTTCACGGTTGGGATGGTGTTCTTCGGCTTGCAAGCCACCCCCTTTTTCCTCCAAACATAACGATGGTCATTATGGCCAAACAGTTCTATTTTTGTTTCATCAGACCAGATTACATTTCTCCCAAAAGTACGATCTTTGTCCCCATGTGCAGTTGCAAACCGTAGTCTGGCTTTTTTATGGCGGTTTTGGAGCAGTGGTTTCTTCCTTGCTGAGCGGGCTTTCAGGTTATGTCGATATAGGACTCATTTTACTTTGGATATAAATACTTTTGTACCTGTTTCCTCCAGCATCTTCACAAGGTCCTTTGCTGCTGTTCTGGGATTGATTTGCACTTTTCGCACCAAAGTACGTTCATCTCTAGGAGACAGAACGCGTCTCCTTCCTGAGCGGTATGGCGGCTGAGTGGTCCCATGGTGTTTATACTTGCATACTGTTGTTTGTACAGATGAACGTGATACCTTATGTCATTTGGAAATTGCTCCCAAGGATGAACCAGATTTGTGGAGGTCTACATTTCTTTTTCCTGATGTCATGGCTGATTTCTTTTGATTTTGCCCCCGGTGATGTGTGGTGCAGACCGCACCACCCTCTGGAGAGCCTTACAGTTGCCGTACCAGACTGTGATACAGCCCGACATGATGGTCTCGATTGTGCATCTGTAAAAGTTTGTCAGGGTTTTGGGTGACAAGCCAAATTTCTTCAGCCTCTTGAGGTTGAAGAGGTGCTGTTGCGCCACTGTCTGTGTGGGTGGACCATTTCAGTTTGTCCGTGTACGCCCAGGAACTTTCCACCTTCTCCACTGCTGACCCTTCGATGTGGATAGGGCGGTGCTCCCTCTGCTGTTTCCTGAAGTCCACGATCATCTCCTTTGTTTTGTTGACATTGAGTGAGAGGTTGTTTTCCTGACACCACACTCTGAGTGCCCTCACCTCCTCCCTGTAGGTTGTCTCGTTGTTGTTGGTGATCAAGCCCACTACTGTTGTGTCGTCTGCAAACTTGATGATTGAGTTGGAGTCGTGCATGGACACGCAGTCGTGGGTGAACAGGGAGTACAGGAGGGGACTGAGCACACACCCTTGTGGGGCCCCAGTGTTGAGGGTCAGTGAAGTGGAGATGTTGTTTCCTACCTTCATCACCATTGGCGTGTCAGAAAGTCCAGGACCCAGTTGCACAGGGAGGGGTTGAGACCCAGGGCCTCCAGCTTGATGCTGTGCTTGGAGGGTACTATGGTGTTGAATGCTGAGCTGTAGTCAATGAACAGCATTCTTACATAGGTATTCTTTTTGTCTAGATGGGATAGGGCAGTGTGCAGTGCGATGGCGATTGTGTCATCTGTGGACCTGTTGGGGCGGTATGCAAACTGAAGTGGGTCTAGGGTGGCCGGTAAGGTGGTAGTGATATGATCCTTGTCTAGCCTCTCAAAGCACTTCATGATGACAGAAGTGAATGCTACGGGGCGGTAGTCATTTAGTTCAGTTATCTTTGCCTTCTTGGGTACAGGAACAATGGTAGCCATCTTGAAGCATATGGGGACAACAGACTGGGATAGGGAGCGATTAAATATGTCCGTATATGCAGGTTATATGCAATGTAAGGGTAGCCGTGTTTATATAACACCCCCTTATGGTTTAGGTAACAAATAATAGGCTATAAGGTCAGCTGTATTCATAGCTGCAGTTGTGGTACAGCAGTTGTTATCATGTACTGTCAGTCTACAAGTCACAGTACAGCAGCAACAATCCAAACAAAATTATTCAGTCAATGATGTATATGTTATGTTTAAAAAGCATATTGCATTACTTTTAAAGGTGCAGTATGCAGAAATCGCTCCGCCATTTCCGGGTTGCTAAAATTTGAATAGTTTTCCTAATTACAGTTTGTGACAAAACAAGCATTGCATAGCGTAGAGAATCATTGTACCATCTAAACCGCTGTAAAATATATTTTCAATAACAAAACATATTGTATTTTCAGCTGTTTGAAGCTGGTGTACAAAACGTACAAACGTGAAGCATAAAAATAGCGCATATAGAACAGATCTACTGCTTCTTAGATTTGCTTTCAAAGACAATGACAGATCTATACCTCACATTCCTATGTGAATTTGGTCTGGGTTGCCCAAAAAGTTACATATTGAAGCTTTTAATAGGGAAATACTTGTTTTTGTTTCAAAACTGGTTATGGAGAGGTTCTACTTGAGGGTCACAGAACCAGTAGATGGAGCTCTAGAGCTACTGGTGACGGACAAATACAGCTAACCATTCAGCGCCATTTAACTCTCCAACCTGCTCCATGTCTGCAATTAAACTGCTAATGATTAGCAGTACTTTGGCTGACATCGCCCATATAAATGGCACATTTGGTGCCGAATAGCTTTTTCTATTCCTAATTGATGAGAGTATGAATTGTGTTAGGTCCTTCAGATTGTAGAGGGCCAGGGCCACAGCTCCCGGTACACAACACCAATCTGCTCCCGCTGAGATCTTTATGAATTCAGCCTGGCTCCTGTCTTTATAGGAAAATGAGGCCATTGGAGGTTTTCTTTCTGTGTTTGTTCCTGTTTTTCCTCGGTTCTTGTAAAGGCTGAATCATGGTGGCTTGTATAGCCTGTAGTCAGAGCCGGTCTCATGTGTTAGAAGCAGAGGTGTGTTGCTGTAGTGTACATTGTAATAAAGAGGGCGAGGGGGGGAGGGATCAGAGAACAGCCTCTCTATAATGTCTTCTTCTCTCTTTCTCCTGCAGGTCCATGCATCTGTCTGAGGACAGAGGGAGTGGGAGTCTGTAAATGTAAGTGTCTTGATTTTCTGAATTAGTATAATACTAAGTACTAGGAATAAATATAATAGTAATGTAACATGTTGTTTTATGATAACACAATACACGAACAATAATAATGATCATCTTAATAACAGTTAATGATCTGGGAAAGGTGAGAAACTTTCCTGCTCGGAAACTTTACAGTAACCATCACAAAAGTCCAGCAAAAAAAGTGCAAGGTTCTTGAGGCCGTTAGCTATTTCCGACGCTTAGTAGCTGTGCATGATCGAGTCACTTCAAGTAACTGACGAATCTAACCCAGCCTAGAGGGCTTTTGGATGGAACGACATGTATCCTGACCATCCACCCTTGTCAGTTCTGACAGGCCGTCAAGCATGTCTTTATCCATATCAATGTTTCTGCTCCTGTACAGTACACAGAGAACATCCCTCCTAGCTGCTACCCTCCCCGGCTACCATCCAATCTGCTCACCCACCCGGTGACTGATGACCCCTCTGGTGTGATTCGCTTGACACACACGCTCTCACTCACCCACCCACTCACACAGACTCACACCCCCTGCAGGATGAGTAGTGAATGCAGCTACTAGTACTCTGCCCATGCCTGTCTCACCCTCCACTCATCCATCCACTCATCCATCCACTCATCCCTCCCATCCGTCCCTCCAATGTTCTCTCCTCTCTTCTCCCTTCGGTGTGTCTGACGGCGCTCCACGCTGCCCCATGCTGATTTCCCACAATCCCCCCGTCAGCAGTGGGCCGCTCAACACTCGCTACCCATGAGCACTCTCTTCTCTACTCGCAAGTCTTTTCTTAGGGAAGGCAGCGTGGGGGCAGCGGGTTGTGTATTGTACAGTAATGCACAATGTCAGGCCCCCTGAGAACAGAGAAAGGCGTAGGGTAAGGGTGTTTGTGTGGATTGCAGGGGGGGGGGTCAGGGAAACTCTAACTCTACATTGAGAGGATTAAGAGTTAGCCAATGCAGAGAGGTTAGCCGGGTAATGTGTGTTGAGTCTCTATCACGGCAGATACATATCTATCGTTTGAAACTGATCCCGCCTGTGCTCTGAGGACCCATTGACCATAGTTCATGTTTAGTTAGTTTATTAAAACATCCAGAGGTCTAGTACCTGTTCAAGAATTGCGGATCTATTAGAAGGTTCTGTTTGTTTTGTTTGGCGTATGTTTCGTAACTGAGAGCTGCCATTTTAGGATATCGAGAAACTGCGCATCTGCGATTTCACAAAATGGCGGATGATGTTGGGATGAGCACAGAAGGTATGTGTGCGAAGCCGAAGTAGGCCTGTGTTTCGCAAAATGTCCGTATTTTAATGAATACAGTAGAATTATGATACTTCAAATAGTTCTTATTTTTCTGTTGAGCAGCCTAAACCACAGTAATCTTGTTACATGTCTTATTTTGTCAAATGTATCTTTTGGATTATTGTTTGTTTATTTGTTTGTCAAAATGATCGTGACAGACAGATAGATTTTCAGGGCAATTTCAAAGCTCCCTAAAATCACATTTGCCAGTAGAACAAGTAACAGAGTCAACTATTACTCATATAAATAATTATATAAATAATTATATAAATTATAAATTCCATTTGTTTACGTGTAGAATTTGGCGGCCATTGCTTCCCGCTTTCTCAAGTCAATTGAATATCCGTGTTTGACATTTTTTACATTAAATAGTGGACATAATTCATTATTATAGTTTAAGTCTCTAAAGCTTAAGAATGATGGAATTTTACACTTTGGTAATTATTTACGGGTCTTGAACGAGGCTAATTTACAGTGTGGGCTGAGTTATTATACTGAAATATAGCTTTTAAGTCCATGTCCTTGACCACATTGAAAATGAGCAGGGAGACGGCCCCACTAAAAGACCAAAGGCCATTTCACCCGCACATTGTTAAATTCTCACTTAATTACCATCCACATTACTTTGTATTAGAAGAACAGGAAATTTATAGCAATACTGTGCTCATAAAAAAAAGACAACAAAAAGCAATTCATGTTGAAGTCCTCTTCAATGGCTTTTGTTATCGTTCAAGAGTTGTCCTATTTAAGAAACTGCAGAGGTGGACTTAAAAAGGAAAATACTGTTAACAGTCATATTAATTGCGAGTTGATTATTGCGAATCCTAAGCAGACGTAAAGGTTCAGTAGTTTACAATGAATTTTTTTAATTAAAAGGGATTTGCGTGATTGAAATGTCTTATACATACCTTGTTAATGGGTTATCAAAATGAACAGGCCTCTATGGTTGAATAGTGCATTGGAACTATTTCCCAAGATCATGAGTTATGGAGACTTAAAATGGTGCCCTCTGGACTCACTAAAATGTCCTATTATAAGAATGTAACATTTTGAGGTAGACATATACATAATGAGTCAATTGACATTTAATTACGTTATATTTAACTGTAGCATTCTGTAATAAAAATGGTTGAAATGCGTACGTTTTTCAGTCATTACAATGGTACGTCATGTGAAATATAGAGTAAATACAGGCCTAACTGAAACAACCTGGCACAGAACTAGCCACAAAAGCGCTGACTCCAAATAGAGTCTCACTGACCATCACCCAGTAACCAACAAGCTTACTGGTGCTCAAAAAACTGTACCTTGTGATGATCCAGTTGAGTGTCCGATAATGTCTCCTCTCCTCGCCACACAAGCAATACTTTTGCTGTCTTTTGTGCAGGCCAGAGGCTCTGCCTGCCTGTCGTCTAATGCCTCTGTATGCCTGTACTCCTTCTCTATCCCCCTTCAACGGCCTGTCTGGGCTAGAGAGATAAGGGCAAAGTTGTATTCTCAGAGAGGTAATACACCTGCAATCTGCAGCGGTGGGGCTTGGTGATGCTATCATTAAGGGAATATTTACCTCTCGTCGTGAAATGGAAGCCGGTCACGCAGCGTGTGGCGAGGGTAGGTGAGAGAGGGCCGAAGAGGCGACACGGTGGAGAGATTGATGCAGAGGCTGACGCACGCACAAACGCACACACACACAGACACACACACACTGAATTGCCCTGAATGGCTGCTCTTAACATCGCAAATGTAAATATGAAAACTATTTCAGAATAGTTCACAAAGAAATAGCACTTGTGCGGTTTCAGTCTTTCAGTACCACAGATGAGACGTAGCGTAGTAAACGTCGGGTGGACCTCTCTCTGCATCCACTATGAACTGATTACAGACTGTTTGACATGTATGGATGTGAGCCAGGATGTCTTCATCAACAACTAGAGCAAAGTCCTTTCAGTTCTACAAGCTCTGGCACTGTAGTTTCACCGCAGTCAGATGAAGACCTCATACTGTTCTGCTTCGGTATCCCAAGGGCCCGAAACTCGGCTATTCCTTTCAAGCCACTGTCAGACATACAGCGGATAGCGAAGGCTGTATCCCTGTAAGCCAATTACTGTCCGGCTGTCCCCAGCAGGACATAACATGGGGTGGTGGTACAGTATATATATATTGCCTCCCTGGTATAGATTGTGTCCAATACCACCACTGCTAATACAGTAGGATGATGTTAAGTCATCAAAACTGCTGCTCATCAGGACTGGTGCTGATGATGCCATTTAGTTTTCTGTTCTTATCAAAGAACTGACAGGATATCAACCTTCCAAAATGGCAGTCATGCTGAATTTGATGAGAACATGGAACATGTGAGAGCAATTGCATGAATTTGGATGGTCTAACCCAAGGGTATTCAAATATTACCCTACGAGGCCTGCTGGTTTTCTGTCTTACCTGATAATTAATTGCACCCACCTGGTGTCTCAGGTTTAACTCAGTCCCTGATTAGAGAGGAAGAATACCGCTGTGTTAGATGAAAAGGAAAGGCCATAGGATCACTTTTAGGAGGACTGGTAACAAGCTGGAGGCAAGTGACTCTGTGGGGAAGTCGGAACTACTTCTCACAAGTCACTCTGTGGAGGAATACGTTGTTTGTATTGGGGTGTGATTGTGTCAAGCAGCCATTTTGTTTGTGGCGCCACAACAGCATCCAAGTCACCAAATAATCCCTAGGAAAATGCAGTGGCACAATAGCGATTTTGTGGCGTCAGAGTTTTGTTTTGAAGGTTGTTTATGAATGTCAAAACCGCCGACACATCACTTTGAGAGGCTGAGGCGCTAAATGGATTTTGGCTGTTTTTGTTTACAGATGTGCCAATTTAAAATTCATGAAAACAAACAAGCACTTAGTGCTGCTTTGCAGCCTCTTCATAACAAAGATATTCCCCCATAACTCTAATATATCTCACACCCAATGTGAGACTAAAGCTACTGTATAATGTATTCTAGGTGATTTCTTCGTTGTCTTGTGTACTTAGGCTGTTTGTCGCTGTGTATTTAGCTCAAACTGTAAATGGAAATTATAATATGATTCCTCCTTCACTGTAGAGTTAAATGCCATGTGTTGTGTTCCTCTTACTAAACAAACACAAAAGCCTACATCACAACATCAAGGCAGCTAGCTGTATACATTGCCCCAACTGCAAATTAATTGGACTTGTTTAACAGGTAGACCTTGAGGTGAGGGACGCTTGATTAAAAACCTGGATAATGTGACTCTGGAAGTAGAAACTCATTTGACCCTTTGACTTGGCTGACGTGGCTCACACAGGAAACGGCCCTCAACCTTCGGTTACCGCGTAGGAATTAGGCCCAGTCAACTCCACATCAAGACCCCATCTCAATGCTAAATGAGGTGCTCTGGGAGGTTGGTGGAGACTATCAAGCTTTGTATTGAGTCTGTGGTCTGTCATTCTTTTTACTGTTCCAGAATCAGTTGATTGAACAACTTGGAGAAATAAAAGGTTTGAAATGAAATGTGTAGCCTGAAAGCATTCAGAAATCCCAATCTGAATTAGTTTGATTAGTCATTTTGCTCCATAAAGGTCTAATTATTACACCTGTAATCTTTAATCATCTTTTCATTCTGGTATCATGTAGTCATTACTAGAGCAGCAAGTAAAGTTTTTCCCCCAATAGTTAAGGCTAATTATTTTGGAAATGCTCAAAGCAGAAAACAAGTTTGAAGTGTTATGATATTCATCTACCTTGGTTCTATTTAAAATGAGCTCACTCTGTTGTTCTCAAAGTAAAGACTCTTCTTCTTTGGACTGTCTTTTCAAGTTTTAATTTGAACACGTTTGAGAATATTGCACTTTAGCTCTCTAAGGCAATCAGCACCATTCTGAACATAATCTGTTTTCAATAATTACATGCTGCACTTACACTGCATCAGGCCGGCATGACATTGTGCAATTAAACCTACGTGTTGCCCCGGTGGACGGATGCATCGGGCTGATTCAGGGAATTAAGGCCATCCCGTCTCTCAGATGGTCGTTTGTTTTTAAAACATCTGGCACAATGAGGGAGGGATGGAGGGGGGGACTGGAAAGAGAGAGGAAAGAACGGGGAGAGAAGCAGAGCAAGACAGAGTAAGGGAAAGAGAGAGGTTTGGGTTTTTGGTCAAGTTTCATCCACTCTCCTAAGGAGGATCATCTGCTCTAGCCAAATTCCCTCCATTACTCATGTGTTTACAGAACATATACGGGACGTAGGAACTGTGTGCTCAGTCATTTGCCCCGGATAAGCAAATGACGCAATTTCAGCGCAACGCAGAATTGTTTTATCTGGCTCTGTGGAGTGCTAGCCCTGCCTACCCCCGTTTGCTTTCCCTTGTCTTTAAATAGGGTCAGCCTTGACTGGCTTCTAGACAGGACTGCCATGTTTTCTGAGAGCAAGACTCTATGCTGTACTCTCCCCACCAGAAAAATAAAATGGCCTCCATTGTGTCTTGTAGATATAAACAGACACAGTCAGACATCATCTGTGAAAATAGATGGCATATGGGTACGGTTCACCACTGTATACATCACGTCACCTTACAGTACATTAGGGACTTTGGAAAAGTTTGAGGGATGAATTTAAAGAAGGAGGGATGAGGGAAAGTATCTGAGTGTTTCTGAATGATCGGCGCTGGGAGAGAGGGAGAGAGGGATGCCGAGGCTGACAAAGTTACGGAAGGAGGAGGAAGGAGAAGGGTGCTGACAGCCTCGTATGACGGACGGTTGATCCAAGCTCCGTTTCTGTGCTAAGAAGCTGCCAAACATGCACCTCTGACCTCAACGGCAATTTGTCATATCGGCCGAGACAGGCTCTAAGTTTAAAAAAAATGTGGGATGATGGGTGTTATCTGACAACCTATCATTTCGCTTCCCCAAAGTCTCTTGCATCATGTTGAATGGTGAAACTTTGCCAAAAGATCTGTTGTTTGCAGTAATCTAACACTCACTCTTACTTTTTGTCAATCTAGTCATGTTAATTTAGGCCTTCCTATCTTTGTGTCATAATAATCAATTGAATATAAGGTAAGGTAAAAATAGATTCAAGATGATTTACTATGATAGTTGTAGACAATAGGCCCCACTATTAGGTTTTAGTTTTATCTATGCCAATCATGTTTAATTTAACTCTTTTAATGTTACGTCTATGAACTGCAATGCGGAAATAGACAATATGAACATGGCAGCATACAGAGACCCTGTTCAACTGCTCCAGCACCTATCAAGCCACTGATTTAGAACCTTTCAGAATATTCCACTCCAATTTTAACCTTATAAAATCCCACTTGACATAAATAGCGAACATCGTTCAGAAGAGCGTGTAGCTAACCAGAGATCCAACCGAGAGGTTTATAACGATGCCGTGACATTTGGGGAAATGACAGGAACCTTATGAAACAAATGGGCGAGCTGGTGACAATCTGGTAATAAGATTGTTTTACCTCACTGCATCAGTGCCTTTGGTACTGTCAGAGTAAATCAGGGTCTGTGTCCCAAATGGCAACCTATTCCCTACATAGTGCCCACATTTTGTCAAGAGCCCGATGAGTTACACTATGTGCCCTGGGCCCGGTTTCCCTATAGCGATGGAACTTAGGCTTACGAGTGTTTTTAACGATGCATCTTTCCTACAACAGCTGAAGATGTAACATGCGTTTCCCAAAACACCACGCAGAGAGAATGTTCGCTAAGTGCCTCGTTGGAGCATCTGTCGATACTGATATGATCGAAAGAAAGGGAGTGCTCGGATCAGCTTTCTCCTTTCAAATCTTACCTTAGCGTTAAAATTACTTAACAATACTGACGATGTATCAGCTACTAGAGAAATATTACCACCTACATGAAATGTATTTCAATAGAACTGAAATAGGCCTATAGCCAACTGTTTATATTGTAATGCAGTCATCTCAGTTTTCATTTGAAGCAGCTTTTTATGCCTCACTTGCTTTTATCAATTGCAAAGACATTGGCAACTTTGTGTTTGTAGTCAACTTTGTTCTGAAGTTGTCGGCGGAGAGACGGATAAACCATGTGATTCTACAGTTGAAGTCGGAAGTTTACATACACCTTAGCCAAATACATTTAAACTCAGTTTTTCGCAATTCTTGACATTTAATCCTAGTAAAAAGTCCCTGTCTTAGGTCAGTTAGGATCACCACTTTACTTTAAGAATGTGAAATGTCAGAATAATAGTAGAGAGAAGGATTTATTTCAGCTTTTATTTCTTTCATCACATTCCCAGTGGGCCAGAAGTTTACAAACACTCAATTTGTATTTGGTAGCATTGCCTTTAAATTGTTTAACTTGGGTCAAACGTTTTGGGTAGCCTTCCACAAACTACCCACAATAAGTTGGGTGAATTTTGGCCCATTCCTCCTGACAGAGTTGGTGTAACTGAGTCAGGTTTGTAGGCCTCCTTGCTCGCACATGCTTTTTCAGAGTTTTCTATGGGATTGAGGTCAGGGCTTTGTGTTGGCCTCTCCAATACCTTGACTTTGTTGTCCTTAAGCCATTTTGCCACAACTTTGGAAGTATGCTTGTGGTCATTGTCAATTTGGAAGACCCATTTGCAACCAAGCTTTATTAACTTCCTGAATGATGTCTTGAGATGTTGCTTCAATATATCCACATAATTTTCCTTCCTCATGATGTCATCTTTTTTGTGAAGTACACCAGTCCCTCCTGCAGCAAAGCACCCCCACAACATGATGCTGCCACCCCCGTGCTTCACGGTTGGGATGGTCTTCTTCGGCTTGCAAGCCTCCCCCTTTTTCCTCCAAACATAACGATGGTCATTATGGCCAAACAGTTCTATTTTGTTTCATCAGACTAGAAGACATTTCTCCCAAAAGTACAACCTTTGTCCCCATGTGCAGTTGCAAACCGTAGTCTGTCTTTTTTTATGGCAGTTTTGGAGCAGTGGATTCTTCCTTGCTGAGCGGCCTTTCAGGTTATGTTGATATAGGACTCATTTTACTGTGGATATAGATACTTTTGTACCTGTTTCCTCCAGCGTCTTCACAAGGTCCTTTGCTGTTGTTCTGGGATTGATTCGCACTCTAGGAGACAGAACGCGTCTCCTTCCTGAGCGGTATGGCGGCTGCGTGGTCCCATGGTGTTTATACTTGCGTACTATTGTTTGTACAGATGAACGTGATACCTTCAGGCATTTGGAAATTGCTCCCAAGGATGAACCAGACTTGTGGAGGTCTACAATGTTTTTTCTGATGTCTTGGCTGATTTCCTTTGATTTTCCCATGATGTCAAGCAAAAGGCACTGAGTTTTAAGGTAGGCCTTGAAATACATCCACAGGTACACCTCCAATTGACTCAAATGATGTCAATTAGCCTATCAGAAGGTCCTAAAGCCATTACTTAATTTTCTGGAATTTTCCAAGCTGTTTAAAGGCACAGTCAACTTAATGTATGTAAACTCCTGACCCACTGGAATTGTGATACAGTGAATTATAAGTGAAATAATCTGTCTGTAAACAATTGTTGGAAAAATTACTTGTGTCATGCACAAAGTAGATGTCCTAACCGACTTGCCAAAACTGTAGCTTGTTAACAAGAAATTTGTGGAGTGGTTGAAAAAATAGTTTTAATGACTCCAACCTAAGTGTATGTAAACTTTCGACTTCAACTGTACGTTCAGAGATCTTCTTTGTATAATGTGACGCAGGAGTGCAAAAAAACATTGGACACACTTAGCTGTTCTGTTCTACGAGTGGTCTGAGACAGGCGTTAGATTTAAACGTTTTCAATTGCAACGTTAATAACGATGGTTTTGGAAAACGGCTCGGAGATTTAACGATGATCCTACGAAGGTTCTAACGGTGAAGGTTCTAACGGTGAAGATGCTTTTGGGAAACCGGGCCCAGGTTAAAAGTAGAGCACTATAAAGGAAACAGGGTGCCATTCATTTTGAGACGCATCCATAGTAAATCAGGTTGTGTCCCAAATTGCACCCTATTCCCTACATAGAGCACTACTTTTGTCAAGAGCCCTATGGGTTACCCTCTGGTCCCAGGTCAAAAATAGTGCACTATAAAGGGAATATTGTACCATTTGGGATGCATCCATAGTAAATCAGGATTGTGTTCTTGGCACGGAGGCCATATTAACCCTTCTGTTATAGCACTCAGGGGGTGGACTGAGAGAGAGAGATATCCTGGCCCCATTGCTGATTCAGGGTGCAAGTCACACCAAAGGACAAGGTCATTGGCCAGGCCCAGTGATTTAGGCTTAATTTAGTGCTAATAGCAGAATGTGAAATGTCCCTTTATCTCCCCAGACATGATATACAAATCCCATCCAAAACAAGCAGAAGGAAACCAAAAGAAAGGAGGAAAAGTATCTGAGTTGATGGGGAATCATGGATTTTGAAGTAGTTTGATTGTATGTTTTATTATGTTTTCCTTTCAAGTGTAATACTGGAATGCAATATCATTTTGAAGTACAAAGGAACCACGTAATAATTTACTTTTATATGCTGTTTTTAAAATATATCTGTTGGTAGTTTTACGAGTTTGATTTATATTCACTTTGAGAAGATAACTCATTATTATAGATATAAACGTAAGTTATAATGTAATGTGTTGCGGTTCTGTTTTCGTATTTGGAAAACAAAGGAAATTATATTGTAGTTCTACCCGTGTATGAAATGGGGTACAAATTGAATGTTGTATATTAAAAGAATATACTGTACTATTGACTTTGGCAGCATCTATTTGATGGAAATGTATAGTTTGATTATTAAAATATTTTTTCTCATTACTTAATTGTCTTGTTCATTGAGAATATTTATTTTTTCAGGATGTGGAGGTTTTTAAATTGTTTCGATAAACAGTAGCCTACATGTTTACTCCTGCGTGGTCCTCTGCTAAATTAAAATCAACTACATTGTTATTGATTTCATTGTATTTTAGTTCACTCAATTTCACCTTTACCATATTGGTCCTTTTTTCAACTGTGAGCAGAGTATCTAAGATTTATAGAATAATGCTTTTAAGACAGAGTGAGACGGTTTTAAGGGTCAACCAGGGTAAGGGATCGGGAGCCGATGCAACTGCTGTTAGCCAAGGCCAAAGTGACGGGCTAGGGAAGCGAGTGAAGAGGGGGACCGACACTGCAACAAATCCATAATTGAAAATCAATATGTGATTGAAATCTTTGGCTAAGCGGGTAAAAGGAGGTTAAATTGAGACTGCACTGCAGAGAGCACTATTGTCCTGGACTGACCTGTTTGTTGATGACGTGACATACACCTTTTTAAGGCAGAAATTAACGACCTCTTTGTCCTATCAATCATAGTTCTATAGTCTCAGTAAAAATAGATGTTTATGCAATATATATATTGTTTTTTTTTGTATATATATATACTGTATATATAATTGTAAAATGTTAGTGTTCATGTTTCAGAAAGAGGAACAGTTCATATTCTGTTTTTGCCAGGTCCTTATACACTGTACACCTGGAACTCAATTATACTTTCTTTTAAACAATAGATTATTAGTTTTTATTGTTTATTTACATATATAGTTTGAGTTCCAGGTGTATAAACAAACAAGCGTCTCATTTAAATACCTGACAGTTTGGAAGGAGGTTCCTTCAAAACTCAACACCTTACTTCTAGTTGTGTATAGTTTAGGAGTAACAGAAAGAGAGGTAGACAGATGGATAAATAAGTTAACAAATAAGCAACTATCCTCTCAGCTACAGTAAAAATGAGATTTTTATGTGCAACCACGAGCCCATGTATGCCATCAAATGAGCTTTTTGTTTGTGTTGTCAGGTGCAGCTCCGAGGGGAAGCTTAACTTTGTCAATTAGTGCACTAGCGATTTTTTTTATTTTGTCTTCCCTACCTCAAATGTTGACCACGAGGGAAATGTAGAGGTTTAAAGAGTGTAACCAGCACGTTAATGTGCAAACTTAATTAAGGCAACTGTAGAAACCCATTATAGGTACCTTGGAATTAGCCAGTCAATCTCCAGCATCTAAATTGAATTTCTTAGCTTCGCAATGGTACTCAATGAGTCCCGTCTAGAGAGCCAACGGTGACCTCCTGGGTTCAATTTGGGATGTGGTGAACACACATAAAAATGTACACTTATATTAGCTACGATAGAGAAGTCAATTAAGAAACTGCTTCGGCAATCCAATTATAAGTCTGTAGACAATTCCTCCCTCCTTTTTTCCATAATGAAGAAAGTAAAAACACATGGGGGTTTTAAATGGAGTTTTATTTTTCTTCTCCCTTCATTTTACTGTCTTAAAGAGAAGGAGAAGACGTGTTATTGACTTTCAATTTAAATTAAAAGACTTCCTTAAATTCGATGTCAAGGAATCTGGTCTGAGGAAAACTAGAAGCTAGGGCCTAACCGTTTGCTATTAGATTAAGTCCAATAATGAACAAAGTAATGGATACCTTGTTAAATCGCATTGTTCTCATTTATCGCCACGGCCACCAGAGACAAACACTCTTTGGTCGGTGCTCTCTGAAGAACTCTGAACCCTCAGTTCAATTTCCAACAGTATTATGCAGCTAATTTCTAAGCAAGGCCCAGTGGATAGAGATGTTTTTGGAGACAACCAGACAAGTAATTCAGTTTTACTGTCAAAGGTGCTGCGCCGGCGAGTCTGTTGTGAAGAGCGCTCATTCTCTAATGGAATTAATGGGCTGTGATATTTATGTTTAGCTGCACATAGACAATGAAGTTGTAACAAAGGTGTGGTGCCGTATGTGCTGTCGCATTGTTCAACACAAACGAGTTTGTGTCTGGGCAAGAATGATAGAGACAAGAGCAATTGAAATGCCTGTTCCCTCGCTCTCCCCACACAAAGTGGGATGGGCATTGTTACGTTTGTTCGACACGGCTAATATTGTTGTTTGGATGAATCCGTCTTGGAGATACCATGAAATCTCCCTAGATTCTATCTGATTTCTTAACAAACTGATCGTTTTTGCTCTCTTTTAAATTGACTTTTTTGTTGTCATACATTGGCCATACTTTTGACATTCTAAAATCTCTCATGAAAAATCATACTTGTATATGTGCAAGAGTAGTAGTGTTTTCACGATCGAAATATAATTGACTGTAGAATTGAATTGGAAGAATTGACTGCATAGAAGTCAAGAGTGTCTCTTGCCAGAAATAGCTCAAAGAGAATGGTGTGAATATAAATGTGCTTTGACAATGTAGTGTCAAAACTGTTAACATTGTTTTCCCTCATTTTGAAAATGAGAAAAACAATGGGGGATGACTGAAATACTACCAGTGACCTGATTGGTTGCTGACTGAATGTATGCCATATTTCTGACTGGTTAGAATGCCAACCAATCACTGCTTCATATTATTTAAAAAAGATATTCTATTTGTCCTTCTCTCAAATCCCCTCCGCCCTCCTCAACACTTCTGCTCCCACTTGGGTAGAAACACATCAACCAATAGAACACTTGCAAATTTTACCACCAATTTCCATCCTTCTTTCCATCTCAATCTTAAAAATTGTTCTGCCAATCTAAATTCATTTACATTTTATTTGTTTGACTTTCCGCAAATGATCCAGCCTGTTCCTCAGAACATCAACATTACATCCTAATGACCAATGCATAAACAAGCAGCTTGCCATGACAACCTATCACTCATATAATGGTGACTCAATGCTAGATAACTCTAGAGAAATCCTTTAATATGAATGAAATCAATGTCAAATGAGAACTACCCATCTGTTTTGCTGTGCGACTAGGCCATTATCCCATCAGGCTGTGCTATTGCACCGAGCTCCTAGTGCCATACTTACGTCCTGTGCATGTGACATACATTTGACATATATTCCAGCCCATGCAGCTATCTGCTGGGGCGGATGGCTTCCTTCTGCAGAGTCAGGGAATAGGGATGACAGGGAATAATCGTTGTCTGAAAGACTTTCCATAAAAATCAAAATAAACTTCTGAATAATCCCCTTTTTCTATATTTAGGGTAGCAGAGAGGAATAATGCAAGGGAGTCGAAACGCCTGCAGTTGTAGGTGAATGTGTTGAGAGTAGGAGCTAAACCCTCCCTTATAAAACCCAACCAGGCTTCACCCACTCCTTTTAAAATCCTATACACGCCTCAGGTGAAATGGTGTCAGAAAGATCTCTGCTCCAACCAGAAAGGGCTAAAACCAAATCCCAAAAGATCAGTGTGGAGAACCTTTTCTGGCCAGCTTACTGTCATGGCTGTCATGGGGGTGTCTCCTTTTTCACTCACTGTACAGCATGAAAATAGAACCGCTGCTATGTCAAAATGTGTAAATAGAGACTTTGTCACATCAATAGCTCCCAAAACCCCCTTGTGCATATTACCTTCTCCGTCTATGAGACAAAACAAATGGAAAAGCGGATGTTTGCATGCCATGGCCACTGCAGTAGTCAGTAGTCACTGCTCCTTTCCAAAGCTTTTATCCCTCCATCTTCATCCCTCCATCCACACCCAGTCATTATATTCCTGTGTTTATACTGGACAATCAAATGAGATCCCTCCAACTAAACAAGGGAAGAGCAAAGGTTCCAATCAATACCATTGTCTTTCATATGGAGATGTGTCACAGCAGGATGCTATAGGTAGAAATACCCAGCCATCCCTCCATTGGATTTCCTGCCAGAGCAGAGCACAATGATGACTGGGGATTTGTACAACACAGCTCTTTAACATTGTGTGTGTATTAAATAAAACAATTAAAAGTGAAGATGAGTTAAGTGTAGTCATGTAAATTATATAGTGATAGGGTTAAACGTATTGTTGGGAATGTACAAAAATATTGCTTGGAGCATATTGCAAAAATATTGGTGCATACTGCAAGATTACAGCTTACTTTTGACTGTTTCATTCTAAAAAGTCGTTAGATATGCAGTTGTTAACAGCATTGCAGTAGCATTGCTAAGCCCAGTGGTCTGATTATGAACGTATTCCACAACAACCCGTAGGAAATGGAAAATGAGAGCACTGAAAAAATACAAAAGAAATGCTGCTAAAGTCAAACCATTATGGTAAAAAATGTTGGTGCTGTATTTGTACAATCGCATGTTTACAAGTCGTGCTATTCTGTTAATCTCCTTTAGATGTTTTCCCTCAGTCCGTCGGAACACGGTTCTAAAAGAATCCCTATTAGATAATAAAGATACTGTAGGGCTCTCTCATCCTGCAGTGTATTCACTCCTCCTGTCGCATTTTTCCACACAGAGCCTCTCTTCTTTTGTTAAAACATTTTTTTAAAGAGAAGAGAGTACGAAGAAAGAAAAAACAAGGACAACTCTTCCCACCTCAAGGAGAGGAGGAGAGAGAGAGGAGGAGAGAGAGAGGAGGCTAAGGAGGAGATTGGGTGATGAATTTAATTCTGCAAGTTCAGAGAGATTTCTTAGTTTGACATGCTCGGCGGGAGGCCTTTGAGAGCTTGGCAATGTCTCCAGCACTGCAAGCTTTGAAAATCTCTCCCCGGCAGCCCTAGCCTGGTATCAAAAGCCAAGGATAATGCTCCCTTCGAGGTAAAGCATCCTGGTGAATAGAACCTCCTAGCCTCCATTTTATTTCTTCATTTGCGTTATATCAGAAAGCAGGGGAGATAATGCATGAAAGGCCCGGGAGAGAGGAGACTGAGGGTGATTGGAAGAACGAACAAACAGGGTATATTTTGTTGTTGTTCCTCGTTCATTTCTGTATTCAGGAAGCATTGTTTGTTTCCTAACAAGTCTTTCTGTATGCTTACGATCTACTACTCCAAAGTAAAACCTTAGGCTCTCTTGGATCATTGAAGTAGGCAGCCACATTGTACAGGTCTACATTGGCCCTCCTTCTCACTCTGTGGGGCACCGTAGACGTTTTTTCTTTTTTGTATTCTCCAGGTAACTAATTACCTGCATACACATGTTGTAAGCCCATTGTAATATCCCAAGGTAAAATTTTGGGAGGACATTTTTAGAGAATATACTGTACTGTGTGCAAATGCTTGCACACCTACAGGTGTGGATACAAACCGGTGCGCGCACACACACACACAAACATACACGTGTGGATAAAAACTCACACATGCACGCACGCACACACACACACACACACACACACGGAAGCTCAGTCAATATCAGTTCAACTGAAGCTACCCAATGCAAAGTCAATGCACCAGTAATGTGATGGATAGCCTATGCTGCCTTTTTTTACACCAGGTATTGACGCAATGCTATCTGTACACCTGCACAATAAACACACCTCCCATCTGAATATGTGAATGATATCAATTCATCCCAAATAGATATGAACTTTTTAGACCCTATTAACATCTCTTTTGAAATGATTGAGGGTGCTGCCATTTTTCAGTTTATTCTTATTTAGCAAGTCTAAAAAAGGTGAAAATATTCAACAAAATCAATGGTTGCTATGAAACAACAGACAATAGAAATGTGCTTGTTTAAAGTGTTTATGTTTTAGAGATGTTGGTATACTTGATTTAATATTCACTTCTGTTGAATCATAGCTACCGTTTTACGTGTAAAAGGGTTCTTCTGTTGAATCATAGCTACCGTATTATGTGTAAAAGGGTTCTTCTGTTGAATCACAGCTACCGTATTATGTGTAAAAGGGTTCTTCTGTTGAATCATAGCTACCGTATTATGTGTAAAAGGGAGTCTATTGGGATATTTCAGGATGGTTGGACAGATATTAACTGAATATTAGAACAAACACTATTGTACTAATATTTTATTAATGTTAAATCTTTCCTATAGTTGTTTGAAACGAAACAGCTGCTCACTATACTATCTTCGCTCAGTGAGGCATTTATTTGTTTTAAACAGAACTTGGTGTAATATCACTACATGTAATTGCTAAAGGCTTTGCTTGTACAAAATGTGCCAAATTCTGTGTCTCTCATTATAAAGGTTCCCTGAGTTTCCTCAACATTAAAAGCACATTACTGTTTCAGGCCATGTCTCCTCTTTAAATGATTATCCTAAAGCACCTGCACTATTTCATTGTTTATTTTCGGGTGTTTTTTGTCCCCCTTCCCCTTCTGTACCTTGTTTCACTGATTGGCTTTAACCCGAGGCGTCTCAGTGTCTGCGTCCCAAATGGCACCCTACACCCTATGCACTAAATAGGAAATAGGGTGCCATTTGGGACCTTTGCAGTGGAACCAGACACGTTAAATGACAGGGGCGGCTGCTATCCTCTCTAACAAAAGCGTCACACACCCTCCCACACTTCCCCAGCCCCGAATCATACCGCGGTTCCTTCAAGTTAATTTCACTTCGTGATCCTTCGATTGTGGAAAGTCTCCTGCCTCATTCCCAAAGGCCATGCCATCACAAGATATACACTCCTCACCAGTTAGAAAGAAGAAAGAGAAGGGAAAAATCATGTAAATGGAAAGTCCCCTCTCCAAAACATCAAACAGCTGCAGGTGGATATCAGAAGGCGCTGAATTTCCATCCAGTGATATTAGAGATATCAGAGGGGCGTGTTGTCGATTTTCCGTCCGTTTATCTTATCGTGAATCTCACTTGTCGTGGATCTCACAGGCCTTGACCTGTCATGTAATGTTACAGAGGCTACTGTTCAAGAAAGGCACAGCCGTGACAACCGATCAACCTGGATGGTGAGACAACACACACGCTATCATTATCAAATCTATTTGAAATCCAGTTCATTTAACCTGAGCACTGATCTAGGATCAGCCCCACCCTGTCCATTAAATCGTATACATTATGATCTAAAATGTAGAATTGATCCTAGATCAGCCCTCTGACACTTGTGAATATGGGCCCAGGTCGTTCTTTCATTACCTGCAGTCAGACTGTTTACTCACATACATGTATCTGCCACCTGCATCCGTCTAGAGGTGAATTAAAGTACATCCCTGCCATGTTGTTTTCTTTGGAAAGCTACAGCACCTGTCGAGCTCTGCAGACTTTCTGCTCAGACCTTGACACGAGAGTGAAGGCCAAGACACTCAGAGACTCTAATTAAGACTGCTTAACGAGAAATTAGGTACTTGTTTTGGAGAGAGGCCCAAGCTCGTGAAGGTGTGTGTGTGTCTGTCTGTATGTCTGTCTGTGTGTGCCGCGCGTGTGTGGACGTGCGTGCACATGCGTGTGTGTGTTTACACCAGACGAGTAAGGGGTCCACAGCTTGCTCTTCCTGCCGCAAGGCAATCTGCAACCAACACCAGCCCTCTGTCAGGTTTTAGCCAATCCACCGTGGGTACCAGATAATGGTACACAACAGAGGTAGCTAAGCATTGCATGCTCATGGAGCCAGACTGAGCCGATACACCTGCACAAGCTCCCCATCGTCCTGTTACTATTAGGCCTAGCTGTCCACTGTCTAGCTGTTACTATTAGGCCTAGCTGTCCACTGTCTAGCTGTTACTATTAGACCTA
>QNTS01002802.1:119435-140080 GCA_003317085.1 Hucho hucho | reverse complement strand
CTAGCTGTTACTATTAGACCTAGCTGTCCACTGGCTAGCTGTTACTATTAGACCTAGCTGTCCACTGGCTCGCTGTTACTATTAGGCTTAGATGTCCACTGGCTAGCTTGCTTTTGCTGTCCACTGTCTTGCCAATGAGTCCCAATTGTTATTATTTTTACATTACGCTTTTACATTACTTATCATCCAAGATGGCGTAGCAGTCGGACGTGTGTTTGTCTTGTCCCGTCGGTTTCATCGTTTTTTCCCGTATATATTTTAAGCTCACTTTCCACCTACGATCTAAATATACTTTCCTGCAACCCGCCTCACCCAATGTGGTACGGATCTGCTATTTTAATACATTATAACTGGAACCTCCATCAGAAGCTTGCCAGCTAACTAGCTACTAGCTAGTAGTCACTGTTAGCCACGGCTAGCGGTCTTCACCTTTAGCTCGGACACCAGCCAACTTTAGCTCGGTCAATACCTGTCAGTCTGCACAGCACGATATCAACCCAGAGCATATCGGACTGCTTTTCTCCACCACATCACCGGATTCCTGCCGCAAGCTCTGGGCCATTACACCGGATCATCGCAGCTAGCTAGCTGTAACCGAGTGGCTGCTGCTGGCTAATGCCTCTGTCCCGAAGCAAGCACCAGTTAACCTTGAGCTAGCCTGGAGCTAGGCCCATCTCCCGGCTAGCCGAAGAGGTATAGCCGCTAATTCGTGGGCTACAATACCTATTTTGCCAATTTGCCTGGACCCTTTATTGCGGATACGGAGCCCCGCCGATCCATCACGACTGGTCTGCCAACGTAATTGTCTGTTGCTTTTCTGTTGCGATGTCGCCAAAGACCCATCTGCTTGCCCCGTCCCACTAGCTTTCTGAACGCATGTCTCTCTCTAATGTCAATATGCCTTGTCTTCTGCTGTTTCAGTTAGTAATTGTTTTATTTCACTATAGAGCCCCTAGTCCAGCTCAACATGCCTTAGATATCTCTTTTGTCACACACCCCACCTTTGGGGAGACCTCACCTGGCTTAGCTGGTGTCTCCAGAGATGCAAGCTCAATCTATTCTACCATGCCCAGAAATCTGCCCCTTTTATTCTCTGTTCCCAACACACTAGAATGACTGCCTCGCCTGGTTCACCAACTACTTCTCAGATAGCGTTCAGTGTGTCAAATTGGAGGGCCTGTTGTCCGGACCTCGGGCAGTGTCTATAGGGGTGCCACAGGGTTCAATTCTCGGGCCGACTCTTTTCTCTATATCAATGTTGTCGCTCTTGCTGCTGGTGATTCTCTGATCTACCTCTATGCAGACGACACTATTCTGTATACATCTGGCCCTTCCTTGGACAATGTGTTAACAAACCTCCAAACAAGCTTTAATGCCATACAACACTCCTTCAGCTCTTCCAACTGCTCTTAAATGCTAGTAAAACTAAGTGCATGCTCTTCAACCGATTGCTGCCCGCACCTGCCCGCCCGCCTAGCAACACTACTCTGGACGGTTCTGACTTAGAATATGTGGACAACTACAAATACCTAGGTGTCTGGTTGGACTGTAAACTCTCCTTACAGACTCACATTAAGCATCTCCAATCCAAAATGACATCTAGAATCGGCTTCCTATTTCGCAACAAGCTTCCTTAACTCATGCTGCCAAACATACCCTTGTAAACCTGACTATCCTACCGATCCTTGACTTAGGCGATGTCATTTACAAAATAGCCTCCAGCACTCTACTCAGCAAATCACAGTGCCATCCGTTTTGTCACCAAAGCTCCATATACTACCCACCACTGCGACCTGTATTCTCTTGTTGGCTGGCCCTCGCTACATATTCGTCGCCAATCCCACAGGCTCCAGGTCATCTACAAGTCTTTGCTAGGTAAAGCCCCGCCTTATCTCAGCTCACTGGTCACCATAGCAACACCCGTAGCACGCGCTCCAGCAGGTATATTTCACTGGTCATCCCCAAAGCCAACACCTCCTTTGGCTGCCTTTCTTTCCAGTTCTCTGCTGCCAATGACTGGAACGAATTGCAAAAATCACTGAAGCTGGAGACTCATATCTCCCTCACTAAATGTAAGCATCAGCTGTCAGAGCAGCTTACCGATCACTGTACCTGTACACAGCCCATCTGTAAATAGCACACCCAACTACCTCATCCCCATATTGTTATTACTTTCATCATCTGCACATCTATCACTCCAGTGTTAATGCTAAATTGTAATTATTTTGCTACCATGGCGAAATATGCCAACACTGTACATATATTTTTCTATTGTGTTATTGACTGTACGTTTGTTTATCCCATGTGTAACTCTGTGTTGTTGTTTTTGTCGCACTGCTTTGCTTTATCTTGGCCAGGTCGCAGTTGTAAATGAGAACTTGTTCTCAACTGGTCTTCCTGGTTAAATAAAGGTGAAGTATTTATTTTAATTTTTATATCCGTTAACTTTTCAGCTTCCTTTTGCTGTCACTGTCTAGCCTATGAGTCTCAATTGCTATATTAATATATTATTTTGCAGTGATACAGCTTCAGAAGGTATTTTCTGCAACGTGGCTGGCTGTCTGGAATCTACATGATAACGAATGATGATTGAGATTTTATTTGACAATTTAAAATGCATAAAGAAGCCACACCAGGCAACCAATAGCAAAATTGCACAGATATGCACAGAGCAACGCTGTGGATTATCCTCAGAGCTTTCTTCTGTCAGTGAGAGGTCAGGATGAAATGGGCTGTCTTTATCCTCTAATCTCTGCCAACGTAATGTGTTTATCTGTTTGGACTTAGACATGTTATCTTTGTCTCCATCTTGTCCTCCGTCGTTGTCTGCCGCTCCTATCGCCTTTTCCGTCTCATCTCTCTTTCGCTCTCCCTCTCCTTTCTCCCACTGTCACTTGCACTCTCTCCCTTTCTCTCTTTCTATCTTTTTCTTTCTTTCTTTCTTTCTTTCTTTCTCTCTCTCTCTCTCTCTGTTTTATTGGCATGACTTTTACAAGTAAATTCATCTTTTCCTCTATGGAGCAATATTTTTCAAATAGCTCTAGGTTTTTGAAAGGTTAGGTGATGTATGCTGAACATCCCTTGATTGCCTCCTTTATTTAAGTCTACAGCCTATTGCTACCTCTGAGGTATGAGAATGCAATTCAGTTTGACAAACACCCTCCAGTACTGTGCCAGACACTGGCAGGGTCGCTGCCCCTCTGCACCTCCGCTGTCTCCTCTTGAAAGAGCTGTTTTTCAGTAGTCGTCTGGAAGCAAAGTGTCCATTTAATGTCCCCATGTATTAAGTTGAAGAAAACAGGCCCACTAGGACGAATAAAAGAATGCTGGACAATTTAAAGCACAGACCTCTAAGTAATGAGAAAAGGCATGCTGGAAAATACATCCAGGAATGCGCCAAATCTGATATGTCCCATTAGCGCCATGTCAAAGTCTATTTTTTATGGATCTGAAATAATATTTTTAAGTGTTTTCTATAAAGGCAAACAGAACCGCAATTAATCTGTCGCAGTTCATGGCCAATTCCCCACCATGATTTAACGCTTGTTAGGAATTGGTCACCACGATTTACGATGTGTTGTAAAGCTGATCCATAGGCCTTTGTTATGGCAGGCGCAGGAAAAGAGGTCAGCCTGCTTTGTACCAACAAAATATACAACATGGACAATGACCCAGAGATTTATATGATATTTTAACTCAGTTCTACACTGGCTACCCAGCCAGCTGTATTGTCAATGGCTCAGGCTGGGCGGTGATTATGATATTTAACCTATGCTGGCTACCCTGCTATGTTATCAATGGCTGAGCAACTGGGCAGACTGATTTTAGATTCTACAAGTGGAATTTATGCAGAGCCAAGATGGCTGACATTCCATTGATATGGTTACCAGCTAATTGGCCGTCCCTGGTGTACGGCTGCCTGGGAAGCGGAGGTCTATACAGCCTCGCTCCCAGCCTCGCTCGCTCTTACTGCCAAGTCATGGTCCATTCCTGAGGATCTTGAACTCATTTAACTGGACTCCCGTTGTTACATTTTCTGAGGTCAGAAGAAAAGAACCAGGTGAGCGACAAAATGGAGCTGAGCTGAGTGGAAAGTTGTTCACTCTCTAATCAACACCTTACAGTAGATCTTTACCTGGTTGGTGTTGGTTATTGATCCCCAACCCAACACTCAAAGAGAAAAATCAAACACTTACTTGTCCAGACTTGTATTCAGGTCGGTGTAAACCTTCTTCTTCTGCTTCTGCTTCTTCTTCTGCTTCTTCTTCTGCTTCTTCTTTTGTTTATTGTTCTTCTTCTGCTGCTTCTTTTTATACATATTATTTTTAATTGATCAATTTTGTAAAATCAGCTAGCTCCACTTATAGAGATAAAAGGAATGGAGTAACACTATCATTTGGTAACACTATCATCTATTTTCCTCTGAAATATCTCAACTCCACCATTATAAATATAGCACCACCGTCGCTCTCCTCAGACTGTGATGGGAAGATCAGTGACGTGCTTCTCCCAGTCTTGATGACTGAACGGTTGACATAAAAAGAGCCATTTCCCTGGGGACAGATCATTCATATTCCCTCCCTGTGCGCTGTGTGTGTGCCTCGTGCTGCCAGGTTAAAACTAATGAACATCCATCCCAGGTGATGAGTGGTGTACTGCTCTAGAGCACTGGGCACTGCCGCCGTGTGTCAGTCACAACAAAATGCCAATCAGCGCACTTCATTAGCTAGGCCACATTAAGCCCGAATCAGACTCGTGGGTTGGCCACGTGTGTGTGCAGTTGACAACTCTTTTCCTCATTGTGGGAGAGAGTCATTGATGTAACTCCACCATCTTCCTGTAGCTACAGTATGTAGCATTGAACCATCTTTAGTTATCATACTATCTTTGTTGTTCTTTTTTATCTGGCTTTGAGCCCATACTGTTCCTAATTGTACAAATAGTTTTACAAGACACTCTAGCTTTATATAGCCTTTAAAAAAGACAAAACAAACTACATTGTCCACTATAGCAAGACTAGTATGTATCCAGTCTCTAAAGTATGTGATTCCAAGAATGTCACATTTACCGAGAGCTCAAATGTAGATTTGTCCTGAGGAACTCCCAACGCTGCGTAGAACTTGTCTCTCCCCTGTTATAAAATGTAAAGGAAGACGGAGCAATGTTGTTTCTGGCACCCCTCTTGTTCGCCTGTCGACAGCATCACACCAACGTGCCTCTGTGTCTGAACTAAAAGCCTCCTCTACATTGTGAGTGTGTTATCATTAACTGTATCTCCAAGGAAACATGGAGGAGGTTTTGGAATTGCTTTCATTTTCTGAGAGGAGAAGAGGAAGGAAAAATGAAAGAAGGAAATCCTCCGTTCTTTTGAAAATTGAACAGGTGCAGAGGAGCTACTGGGTTACGCTCTCCTCCGTATCTGCAGGTAATTTGGCAAATTACTCAAATGACTTCCTCTGGAAACCGTCATTTATGTCTTTTTCCCTCCCAGTATCTTCTTCAATGGCCTGCTATGCAACCTGTTGATGTAAATGTTTTATTTTTTCATAATTGGACATTTTTAAAGTAGATTACATTTGTGGTTCAGTTCTTATTGACAGGCCTTGATTGAGAGCTTCAGTCTAGGGTTTGGTTATAGGTTTTTTCGTGTACAACATCATTATCATCCCCATCGTCATCGTGATCATTATCACCACCCTCACCATCGTCAGAACGCTTATCTCTGAAGATGCTGCTGTGAGAGTTAAAAAAAACTCTCTCCAGTTTAAGAAATAACGATTCTCTTCCGATGGCATTGTTTTGATGCCCCGCCACTTGGTGTGGTGCCAGGAGCGTGGTGTTGTGAGGGAGCAGCAGCTGACATCTGTTCTGCGGTGCGGCCCAGTCTCTGGAGCCTTAGCATAGAGTTCTTACACCTCACCATCTTAGACCCACCTCCCATATTACACACAGCCTCTCCCTCCTTCCCTCCATTCTCTCCTCTCTCGGCTGTTCAAACACCCCCTGTACTCTACTCGAGGCGGCCGCTTGTGCAAAGAGACACAGCGTTACGGCTTAATGATCTACTTTGTGCCTGAGCCAGAATATTTTCACATATTTCCTCCATAAAGTTAGCAGCTTAGTTCTCATCCGTTTTGTAGAGCCTGGGCTGGAAGTTGAGGGCTAAAATGGATAACCGTTTTGTAGAGCCTGGGCTGGAAGTTGAGGGCTAAAATGGATATCCGTTTTGTAGAGCCTGGGCTGGAAGTTGAGGGCTAAAATGGATATCCGTTTTGTAGAGCCTGGGCTGGAAGTTGAGGGCTAAAATGGATACCCGTTTTGTAGAGCCTGGGCTGGAAGTTGAGGGCTAAAATGGATAACCGTTTTGTAGAGCCTGGGCTGGAAGTTGAGGGCTAAAATGGATACCTGTTTTGTAGAGCCTTGGCTGGAAGTTGAGGGCTAAAATGGATACCCGTTTTGTAGAGCCTTGGCTGGAAGTTGAGGGCTAAAATGGCGAGAATGAAAAAGTAGCACCTAGAAAGAGTAGCACCTAGTGAACTGTCATGTGGTGGTTTTGTGGACCACGCTCGTATGATGAGCAACCTTGCCTGACACCTGAAGACTTGCATTAGCTCCCCATGCTAATGCCTAGGCTTTAGCTCAGGTGACTAACACGGTGTTAGGGCGTGCAGGAGGCCCAGGTTGAAAGCCAGTCAGTCACATAGACACCATCCGCAGATATAGTATGGCCTCACAGCATAGAACCCAGTCAGTCCCTCAGACACCATCCATAGTTACAGTATAGAATGGCCTCATCCCACAGAACAGCACGTGGCTAAGCAAACCCTTCATGACAGTGACTGTATGGGCAGTGCACAGACTCATCATTCTTCTCATTCTTCTCTCTATCCTCCTCTCTTCACAGCTCTCTCCCTTTGACCCCTCTAAAGAACCATGAGACCGTAATGATTTTCCTCCCTTTGGTCTCCGAGGTAGATTTCATCCGAGGTGTTCTGCTGGTGAAAATCGATGCGGCCTAATCCTTATTTCTTTCCCCCCGTTTACCCCCCTTTTGTGGCGGCGACGGACGCACTCGCAGACAAAGGCACTGTTACGCCGGCACGACCGGGGGACGAAAAGAGTATATCACTAACGCCGGCTAAGTGCTTTAGCCATGGCTGTCAGGGAAATGGACCCGTGGAACAAGCAGAAAGAGACAGGACGACAATAGCCACAACACGGACAAAAGGCCATTTTTATGTCATCACCGCTAGAGCCAGAGTGGAGTACAGTAGCTCTGAGGAATAGAAGCTAGTCTTCACTACTAGGCTTTTGTTCGAAGTAAAACCCCAAACTGTCCGTTGCCATAGCAATGTGTTATTTCAACACTGGAGTGGGGTTTCTTAAAAAAAGAAATAAAAGCTTCCAGATAATTCAGTACTCAAAGAACTGCCTAAATGGATGCCACAGGCTTTGTGAACTTACTCTCATTTGTGACACGTTTCTATGAAGAAAAAAAACTATAATATTTTCAACTTTGCATTGTTCTCTTTGTTCAACCAGTAACATAAACAAAAACATGAACATTCAGGCCATGAAAATACATTCTGATAAAAACATTATTATTTCAGAGTTATCATATTTATATCATACAGTATTTATATGTGATTCTTTAATATCCCATTCACTTTAAAATGGCCACCCCATAGAGTGTCATCCCTGGGCTTATATATGTTGAAGCCTTGCAGTAGGTAGACTCATGCAAAGCTCTGCTGCCATAGCTTATTATATAACGGAAAGATGATATCCCTCCCCGATATCTCTGTTTCTACAGTCCGCCCATCAGGAGCCCTTTAAAGGTCGAAGGGTTACGGTAAATCCTACCATGTTATTGGAATATGGCTCTATGGCTCTCCTCCGCAATCGAAACTCAGCAGAAATCTCCACCGACCTCCTTTTCTCCCTGTCTTTTCCCCCGCCGCTGACAGCAGAGTCAATAAAACTGAAATAATCTCAACCTTGGAGAATACTTGTGGCACCGCACGCTTAATTATTTAATTTTATTTCCCTTCTCCTGTCGCCCTGTCGTAGGTTTGATTACTTCATAAAAACTATTGTAGGATGTTTGTCGAAGGATTAGTTAGTTTGACTTTGTTGAAGGGGGATAGTTAATTATTCAATGGCATTGCAGCAGGCTGAGGCAAGTCTTATAGTAAGTGTTTGGCAGTATGAAAACGAAGATAGAATATACTGTAGATTAAGTGTGGGAGTTAGTTATGAGCTATAGATAAAATGTTCCTTTGGGAGATTTGCTCTCCACCCTGTTAATGGACTACATGGTAAACAAATATATTTTTAAAACAGTGACTTAGCTTACACAACCTTGGCTTTTACTTGGTTGCAATCTGCTGTCCCACATAAACATCAACCTAGGTTTTCTATCTCTGAAGAGTTACAAATGTGTCTATACACTAAAAGTTCTCAGTTTCCCCTACTTGAAACTCCTAGGACTTAAAGACGGAGCGAGTTCTTAAATTTCATGCAGCTAATGTACTACTACTGTTTGGTTGTTACTCTTAGAAAGGATCATTAAGAAGGAGCAACATGGTCTAGTATTGTATTATTCCCAGTTGTTCTAACTAAAAGCTAATGGGTTCAGAGACAGAATGTAACATTTGGGTAACTAGTATCTTTGCAGCACAGGGCCTTTTTATTGCACATATTTGGCCTCCTAATGGGAAGCAGTTTAGTGGCTGTGTTTGAGCTTAGGGGCTTCAAAAGAGTGATAGCATGGAGGGATAGCATGGAGGGATAGCATGGAGCAATAGCATGGAGGGATAGCTTGGAGGGATAGCATGGAGGGATAGAATGGAGTGATAGTATGGAGGGATAGCTTGAAGGGATAGCATGGAGGGATAGCTTGGAGGGATAGCTTGGAGGGATAGCATGGAGGGATAGCATGGAGGGACAGCATGAAGGGATAGCATGGAGGGATAGCATGGAGGGATACCATGAAGGGATACCATGAAGGGATAGCATGGAGGGATAGCATGGAGGGATAGCATGGAGTGATGCATGGTGCAGTAGCATGGAGGAATAGCATGGAGGGATAGCATGGAGGGATAGCAGGAAGGGATAGCATGGAGGGATAGCATGGAGGGATAGCTTGGAGGGATATCATGGAGAGATATCATGGAGCAGCGGTCTAGATTGAAGCGTCACTACAGACCCGGGTTCGAGCCCAGGCTGTATCACAACCGGCCATGACCGGGAGTCCCATAGGGCGGTGCACAATTGGCCCAGCATTGTTTGGCGCCATCATGTTTCGGAGGACACCATGACTCTACCTTTGCCTTTCCCAAGCCAGTTGGGCAGGTGCAGCAAAGATCGTAATTGAAATTTCTTTGTGTCACTTTATGCTGTCGGACACAAGGCCTGCATGGTGTAGCAGTTCTCTGAGATAAGAGGTGTTTATCTGCAGCAGTGGTTGGTCGATCGTTTTGATGTAGTGTTATAATGGTGCATCTTTTGATCAGGACGAGCCACTTTGAGGGGCCTAAGTACATCTAACGTGCCCGTTATCATCTGAAAGGTATGGCCGTGGCAGATAAGGGAGAAGCCTGCCTCTGTTCTATTCGCCACGGTCCGACTGTTACCTTTAACGGAGCTCACGGACGCTGAAAGACTGAAATCACACCTCCGGCGTCTGTTGCGCTTCCTGATTCGTTGTTGACCTTTACGTTTTAAATGTCTCCAATCTTTTTCATTTTTTTACGCATTGTTGAGGAAATGAAGAGGAAGAAACAAAGGGAAGAAAGAGAGGGAGAGACTGACGTCACCAATAACAAAGCAGGAAGAAAGAGCGGGACAGACTGACGTTACCAATAACAAAGCAGGAAGAAAGAGCGAGACAGACTGACGTTACCAATAACAAAGCAGGAAGAAAGAGCGGGACAGACTGACGTTACCAATAACAAAGCAGGAAGAAAGAGCGGGACAGACTGACGTTACCAATAACAAAGCAGGAAGAAAGAGCGGGACAGACTGACGTTACCAATAACACAGCAGGGTGTGATGTCAGCTTTAATTCGCTGTTGTGTTGTGCTCTTGTAAGTTATTACACCCGATGTGGAAATCATTATCTGATGGGATATTTAAAGCACCATTTTTATTAGATTTTATTGCTCCTCATCAGGAATGGGTAATACGTGTAGCTGTGTGTGTCCACCTGAAACATGGTATGTCCTCAATCTCGGCCCTCATCCCTTTAAGCCAGTATAGTCCTCAAAACCAATGGTAGATTGTGGCACTTGGGGTGCTTTAAAACACCCCTCCACTGGTGTTTAAAAGACAGCCTAATCACCTAAGCCTTAAATTCAATTATTCCAGACGGGAGACATTTTACAATCTCCGATGGCTCCATTGACTTTCAACAGCAATTTTCTTAGTGGGCTGTTCCGTGCTGTGGCATACGACCAGGGGCTTAGAAACTACTGTATACACTTTTTAAAGACTGAAAAAACACACACATTTCTCCGTCCTTCTTCCTCATGTCAGATCTAATGCGATTGTGTCTGATGTATCCTCCAGCCTCTCTGTAGAGCTCTGGGATATCACTGCCACCAATCCCTAAGCACACTGGGCTCAGGCTCTGCCTTTGCCTTTGCAGGCAGAAGTGCGGGAGAGACACTTACTGTAAGGAAGAAGTGAAAAATGTTGGCCATGTGTCAGATGAAAATGAATCTGTCAGTGGATGGAGAGTGAAAAAGGACTACAGTAGGTTTTCTATTTTCTTCCTCTCTTTTTGTGCAAACGTGAGGTTTTCACATCGCCATCAATCATCAGATGTGCTCCGGTTTAACCTTCCCCAGTATATACTCCTCCCGACTGCCTTTCCCTCAGAACTGACATTTGTGTCACACTTATTTAGGTCCTCTGGCTCTCTCGTCCTTCCACCCTCTATTTCTCACTCTGTACCTATTTCTCTATATCCCTCTCGGCATCTCCCTCACCTCTCTCTCTTTCCCTTCCTCTTCTCCTCGGGAATAATTGACCCCATTGTACTCCGGAGCATTGGTGGCCATTTTGTTTTTCCTACTCAATGAGACACTATTTATAGACTGAGAAGCTATGTGCCTGCTGGTCCATTGTCGGCTCTCCACTCTTACAGTAGCTCTCAGATGCACCAGATGGTAATGGCTGTGCCGGGGAACGTTTTGGAGTGGGCCCTGAAGCAGGGAGATGGAGAACAAGCTGCTTGACTTAAAGATGACGTCTTAAAGTTTCTCTTTAGCTAATTCTTCTAAATGCAGTCTACCGGCCTCCTTAGAGCAACATGCTGATTATTGAAGTTATTTTTATTGCAGTCTTTGGGCCTGCTCTTTAGTCTGTAACCTAACCAGTAAGCATCCATTTTGTTTTGTAAAGTTACCATAATAGAAAAAGTATAACACTATAATATCTACCTCTATGGTTGCGTGTAAATGTATGGAGAAGGAAGTCCGGGTAAAATGATGAATTGTTAGTTTAATGCATGGGTGATTGTGTGAGGCTTGGGCTCTACACAATGGGGAGGAATCCATTGAAAATGGCAAAACCAGCTGTGGACTTCGGCGAAGAAGCGATACATCATAATTGTACACTTACAGAATAGCATGTGAATCCAAGGGATATTTATTGTGCAGTGATCTGAGTGTGGGGTTGGTTTGCTCTGATTGGACTTTGCTTAGTTGTTTGAGAGTGGATCTTATATGTGTGTGGTATTGTATTGCCCAACGGCTGAGGAGAAAGAGTGTTGTTGCCCTAACCTAGGCTGACAAGGTGTGAACCAAAGGGTTCACTCCACAGCAATGCGCCAGCTGAACCCATAAGAACACACACAGACACACACACACCATGGCAGCCTGACATGACTTCACCTCAAAAAAGTTAACCAAAGAAGACTTTCTGCAATGTTTCTGTGTGTGTGTTCACACTATGCTAGGGAGGAATCAATATTTCACCTGTCGTAATGTTGCAGCGCCCAAAACAACTGTTGTGTGATCTGACATTGGTGTGTTGTTTTTCCCATGCCAGGGGGAACACTGAGACCTAGCTTCTCATCAGATCTCCTGAAAGTGAGTAAATCAATATATTTTTCTACCTCTCCATATCACAGGTGTATTGTACATTATCCACATTGTTCTGGTGCTGTACAGTACTGCCAGAGCTTAGCTGTAGAAATAGAGGTTGAGCTGTGTGTGTGTGTGTGTGTGTGTGTGTGTGTGCATGTGTTCATGTGTGTGTTTTTGTGAGAGTCCAACATCCCCATCAGCAAAGAGGCACTCCGAGTGAGCACGCTCCGACCGGGGCTACGTCGGTGCATTGAATTGTGGGATAATGGCACCGTGGGGTAGAGCGGCTGTAGTGAGGCTGGCTCCGGTGGTGTCACGGTAACAGCTCTGACAGTGTCTGGGTAACAGTCCCTAAGTGTGATCATGACTGACAATCCCCAGGGGCTCTGACACTGTTCACGCTCTCTTTCTTGTGTGTGCTTTTAGTTCATACTCACTCTTGTTGCTTTTGTTGTTGCTTTTAGTTCGGTATTTGAACGTTTTGCGGTCTTTGTAAAGCTGTAGTTTTCTGACTTTTTACCCTCAAACAGTTTTCTACCTCAGGAGAAGATCTTGTATGATATGTCACAGCAATCCACCTTTTGTATATCCTTGTTTGTTACAGTATGTTAGCATTTGGGCTCTCCATTAACTTGTGTTCATTCCTACCTTTAAGTGGCAGATGGATGAGGTTTAAAAATGTGGGCTCCAATGCATTAGGCAAGCTAAGGTATTTAAACAACTGTTAATATTTGAACCCTTGTGAGTACATAATCATCTCTTCACATCATCCATTTTACATAACACTTATGACAACAATAATCAGCTCGCGTCCCTGGCCTCGACCTACCCAGAATGCATCCTCTTAGTAGATGCCAACCACTCTAAGGCAAAGAGGGAAGGGTGGTGAAGTGCTACCTGTGTCCCTGAGAAGTGGAGACAGTAATTACCAGCTGTTTGTGGGACTTACAGTACGACGACAGAGGGGCCTCGGTTAACGAGAGCCGGGGTTAAGAAGTAGACACCGGGCTGTAATTGGCCCATAAAGCCAAACAACATCTCATGTAGGATTATTATTCATAGATCACACACACACAGAGAGAGAGTGAGAGGGACACACACACAGAGAGAGAGTGAGATGGACACACACACACAGAGAGAGAGTGAGAGGGACACACACACAGAGAGAGTGAGAGGGACACACACACACAGAGAGTGAGAGGGACACACACACAGAGAGAGTGAGAGGGACACACACAGAGAGAGTGAGAGGGAGGCATTATACGATCACGCCACCACCGCTTTGATCCGTTGTTCCAGCCCACACAGTCACAGACAGACGTGTATCATCGCCTGTCAATCTGAATCAACGGTGGGAATTAAGAGCGGTCGGGATCAGGATGGAGGAAGATATAAACACTCTGTGACCATGGTGACAAAGCATCTGCTGTTGTGGTTGTCACTGGCTGTTGGCTCTCTTTGTATTGATACAAGGAACATCCTCTTCAATAATATCCTCATGTTTTCTCTGAGATTATACTTGGATGTATTTATATGAGCAGGTGAAAGTGCAATATGCATGCTGTACATTAATACCAGTGTAAAGTACTTAAATAAAAAACTTGAAAGCACTGCTTAAGTAGTTTTTGGGGATAACTTTTACTTTTACTAAACTGCATCTCTAAAGAAAATTATGTACTTTTTACTCCAAACATTTTCCCTAACACCCAAAAGTACATTTAAATAAAATCAAAAAGGTGAAATAGAAAAATTAAGAAAATCTGAATATCTATCACTCCAGTATTAATGGTAATTTGTAATTGTTTTCGCCTCTAGGGTCTATTTATTGCCTACCTCCCTACTCTTCTACATTTGCACACACTGTACATAAATAGAAAGATCTTTATTTTCTTTTGTGTTATTGACTGTACATTTGTTTATGTGTTGTTTTTGTCGCACTGCTTTGCTTTATCTTGGCCAGGTCACAGTTGTAAATGAGAACTTGTTCTCAACTGGCCTACCTGGTTAAATAAAGGTGAAATAAACATTTTGAATGCTTAGCAGGACAGGAAAATGGTCAGATTCACGCATTTATCAAGAGAACATCCCTGATCATCTCTACTGCCTCTGATCTGGCGGACTCACTAAACACACATGCTTCGTTTGTAAATGATGTCTGAGTGTTGGAGTGCGCCCCTGGCTATACATAAATGTAAAAAACAAGAAAATGGTGCCGTTTGGTTTGCTTAATATATGGAATTTGAAATTAATTATACTATTACTTGTACTTTTGATACTTAAGTATATTTCAAATCAAGTATTTTAGACTCAAATAGTATTTTACTGGGTGACTTTCACTTTTACTTCAGTCATTTTCTATTAAGGAACAGTGCCTTCGGGAAGTATTCAGACCGCTTGACTTTTCCACATTTTGTTACGTTACAGCCTTATTCTAAAATGTATTTAAAAAAAAATCCTCATCAAGAGATGTTCGATCGGGTTCAAGTCCAGGCTCTGGCTGGGCCACTCAAGGACATTCAGAGACTTGTCCCGAAGCCACTCCTGCGTTGTCTTGACTGTGTGCTTAGGGTCATTGTCCAGTTGGAAGGTGACCTTCACCCCAGTCTTAGGTCCTGAGCACTCTGGAGCAGGTTTTCATCAAGGATCGCTCTGTACTTTGCTCAATCATCTTTTCCTCAATCCTGACTAGTCTCCTAGTCCCTGCTGCTGAAAAACATCCCCATATCATGATGCTGCCACCACCATGCTTCACCGTAGGGATGGTGCCAGATTTCCTCCAGATGTGACGTTGGCTTTCAGGCCAAAGAGTTCAATCTTGGTTTCATCAGACCAGAGAATCTTGTTTCTCATGGTCTGAGAGTCCTTTAGGTGCCTTTTGGCAAACTTCAAGCGGGCTGTCATATGCCTATTACTGAGGAGTGGCTTCCGTCTGGCCACTCTACCATAAAGGCCGGATTGGTGGAGTGCTGCAGAGATGGTTGTCCTTCTGGAAGGTTCTCCCATCTCCACAGAGGAACTCTGGAGCTCTGTCAGAGTGGCCATGGGGTTCTTGGTCACCTCCCTGGCCAAGGCCCTTCTCCCCCAATTGCTCAGTTTGGCTGGGTTGCCAGCTCTAGGAAGAGTCTTAGTGGTTCCAAATTTCTTCCATTTCTCCACTGTGTTCTTGGGGACCTTCAATAATGCAGACACATTTTTTGGTACCCTTCTCCAGATCTGTGCCTTGACACAATCCTGTCTCGGAGCTCTACGGACAATTACTTAGACCTCATGGCTTGGTTTTTGCTCTGACATGCACTGCCAAATGTGTGACCTTATATAGGCAGGTGTGTGCCTTTCCAAATCATGTCCAATCAATTGAATGTACCACAGGTGGTCTCCAATCAAGTTGTATAAACATCTCAAGGATGATCAATGGGAACAGGATGCACCTGAGCTTCATTTCGAGTCTCATAGCAAAGGGACTGAATACTCATATTTTTTATTTGTAATACATTTGCGAAAATGTCTAAAAACCTGTTTTGGCTTTGTCATTATGGGGTATTGTGTGCAGATTGATGAGGAAAATTTTTTATTTAATTAATTTTTTAATAAGGCTGTAATGTAACAAAATGTGGAAAAAGTAAAGGGGTCTGAATACTTTCTGAATGCACTGTATCTTTACTTTTACTCAAGTATGACAATTGGGTACTTTTTCCACCACTGATTAATACATATCCAAGATATGCCTTTATTTGGAATTCCAAGTGTGCTCCACTCATGAAGGGTTTTGTCTTTTCCCGGAAGGTAGCACCTATATGGAAGTAATCCTGTGAATTCATCACATCTATCACATCTCACAGCCTCTCTCTTCCTAGTTATCGACTGTATCTCTCTCTCTCTCTCTCTCTCTCTCTCTCTCTCTCTCTCTCTCTCTCTCTCTCTCTCTTTTCTATTATTCTAGTGCATCCTTCCTGTCTATGTGTCCAGTAGTAATAACCCCTTGGCTCTGCTCTTTGATTTGCCCTCTTTTCTGGCATTTGGATGGAAATGTGTGAGTGTGGAAGTGTAGAAGCGCCAAATCACCCCTCTCTCGCCATTTCTACTTGACATTTGCTTGAGATTTCAAGCTATTCGGATGCATGGTCTCTTTTTCTCTCCATCTCTCTTTTTGACTCCCTCTCTTGCTCTTTCTCTCTCGATCTCTCCCTCTTTCTTTCTTTCTTTCTTTCTTTCTTTCTTTCTTTCTTTCTTTCTTTCTTTCTTTCTTTCTTTCTTTCTTTCTGTCAGTCGGGTTTCTCTTTATGTCAATGAGTATTCTATTCTTCTCTCTCTCTAACGATAGTGTAACAATTGCCCAAAGGAGCTCCTTCCTGTAGAACACGTGTCAAACTCATTCCATGGAGGGCTGATTGTCACTAATTAGTAAGGGACTCCCCTCACCTGGTTGTCTAGCTCTTAATTGATAGGAAAAAACTAAAACCAGCCGATATTAGGCCCTCCATGGAATGAGTTTGACTCCAATGCTCACAACCACATCCTTATGTGCAGCTTCTGGAAGAGTCAAAAGACCAGGGAGCCTCCTATGGAGAAAGTCTTTCATTCAAAGACCCAAACCAATAAAGCCAATATAAAGGACCGGATTTTAATACACCTCTTAATGAAGACTCTTCACGTTAATAGCAGCATCATTTAACCAGCCCGGAAAGAAAACTAAGTTAGAAAAAAAATTACTATCACACTTTATTTTCCTCAACATAGTTTGCTTGTGAGAGCATCTCCCATCTCCCTAAATAACCCCTCCTCCCGCTCCCCTGCTGCGAAGCGTTTCAGGGAAGCGCTCTGCGTCGACAAGTTAATAATATATTGCAATTTGTTAATTAAGGGCGAAATGTCTTTTGCTTTCCCAACACAAATGAATCATTGAAATGAACAGAGAGAGGGGGCCTCGTCTGTACCATAATGACATAAAAGAGGCATGCTGTTTGATGGGCTGTTCAGGAGAGACTAACCGGTGCCTGTGAGGACAGGAAACCAATAAAGGTTGGGTGGGGAGCGCTCAGGTCTTCTGACGGGGAGGAGAGCTTCCTCTCTGTGTGTGTTTATGTGTGTGTGTGTCGGTTCTCTGTCTGTCTATCTCGCTGTCTCCTGAAAGCATCCTTTCAACAGTGAAGACGCAGCAGTGCCCAGGTTCATTTTCACTCTTTTACCCCTTCCGTCTCTCCCTTCTTCCCTCCTCTGCCTCCTTGCTCTTCCCTTCCTACATCTCTCTCTTTATCTCTCTCTTTTCATCCCACTGTCAATGTGACATTGTTTATTACAACCCACCTGGCTGAGAGAGGACTGTGTCTGAAGAGCTTTTAGTTATGGTGTTGTGTTCTGAGGTGTTGTTGTCTGTACTGTGTACCATAGTGTGGTGCTGTGCTGACGAAAACCCCAAAGACAAACAAGACCAATCTGCAGTCATGACTTTTCGTCATTGTATTACATCTCTGATAATTGAATTTAAAATGTTGTTCTTCATTATTTGTTTTCCCTCTCATCCACTGTTTGATTAATATATGTATTTCTTTCAGGAAAGAGAGAAATAGGAGGATAGAGAGAGGTTCAAAGATGGAGGGATGCGGGTGGCACGCTGGGTAGACCAGCAGGAGGCAAGGCTCAGAGCCTGCAGCTAGAGAGAGGCTGATAAAGACTTACTCAAAGCAAATCTTTGTCCTCCACCAACTTTGGTCCTTGGCTCAATATGAAAGCAGGCAGGAGCCATTTCATGGGAGAAATACTAATGACGGTGTCAGGAGAGAGAGAAGGAGAGAGGGAGATGCATTTGAGAAGGCCATAGAGAAAATGGATACTCTAGTTGCATTCCGATTCTCTACCCTTCACCCAGAAGTGTACACTCGTTCACGCCCCCGCATGCAAGCATGTCTGAAGGACGTTTTCTTTGCTACATTCCTTTTAATCCATGAAGGGGAGTGCGTGGATGCACATTTTGGTAAAAGGTTAGAAAATGGAGCTTCGGACAGTCTTGAAAGTGAGGGTGGACTCACACCATCAGACCTGCATTCAAATACTAAAGCTTTTTTACTGCCAGATGGGCGGGGTTTGCACTTTTGGAACTATTCCATTGGTTCCAATGCTTCAGGCAAGCTCAATCACGTGCAGCTTTTTAAAGAATACTAATTCTATGTCAACCTAGGTCTGACAGCCATAGAGAATAATCCTCTTTGCACTTTCTCTCAACAAAAGGCAAGGCAAGGGCCAAAAGCTACTTATTACAAGGCACACAAGTTCATTAGTCTTTTAAAGCAGTCATAAACGCCCAAAAAACGATTCTTGAGGGGATCCTAATTTAATTAAACCGCGAGACTGGACAAGCTGTATTGATGACACAAGTGATGTTCCCACTGGCATCGCTTTCTCATTTTAAACAGTGGCCTGCCATTCATTTAACCCTTTCCCATTTGTCTTGGTGAATGGCTTTTTTTGTTTTCTGCTTTATTAAAGATGCTTATTCTGTTCACGCTTCACCTATTAACACATCAAGCTGTGAGTTGACTCTAAAGTGTGTGTGAATAGCACATGTAAACAGGGCTAGCAAGATAGAAACATTTCTTCATTATGATATGTTCACTGGGTATATTCTGCACAGATAGTTCCTCTGACCCAACATTCTCTCCTAGACTCAGGCCTAAGCACTGCACAAAAGCCCTCCCTCCCTCTCCCACTTTTTCTTTCCGTCCCAAACTTTTTGTTGCGAGTCATTCCATTGGCATTGTAGCAGAAGCAGCGGTCGCCCTCCCGGTGGCATGTCATTGGTTCGCTCTCCAGGGGCCCAGCAGTCGAGCGGCATCTCATTGGCTCTCTCTCCGGGCACACAGCGGCCCCCCACTTTTCTCTTTTCATTGTTTCCTCTCCTTCAAAGACCCAGCCCCGGCGAATGCTAACTATCCTGCTTTCCAAACCAATCTCCTGTGGTGATGTTAGCGCGCTACGCTAGCTGCTACACTAGCTACTCCCAGCTAGCCCCAGTGGTGGCTACTCACTGTTGAATGTTAGTGTTTCCCCCTCCCTCCAACTCAACTCAACTGAACTCTAGCCCCCTGCCGCGATGCAAAGGCCTGGGTGACACAGTACGCTTCAGAGGGTTGACACTTTGATACACACTGTCGAGCTGCTGAGGGTTGCTCCACAGAGCAGTACAAGGACAGTGGGCAGGCACAGTCTGGAGTGGATTGTGTGTACACACTATGCATGCATGCACTTAGACACGCATACAAACCCACACAGAGAGACACAGCATGCAACATGGATTATAATGTGTCGGTGCTTTTGGACAGTCTACCTTACTATGCAGATGATATGGATAGCATATTGATCACATACTGTACTGTTTCTTTTTTAAATGAGATTAGATTTGTTTATGGAAACATGAACATTATGAGTTTACAAGCAGTGATGTTTTCCACATCATCTCTCTGTGTTGGGTGTTTCACTTAATCCATTAATTAACTGTAATGTTTCTAATAAGTTCATCTCTGGCCACTTCATCAATAAACCTGTAATTATGGTAACAACAACATAACAAACATACCACCTTTCCCTGTGACAAAGACGTAGACATCCTAATAGACTTCCAGTGGCTGATATCGTTACTAACCTCTACATTTCCATCTTACCAAGACGTAAACCTCCTAATATAATACAATGGGATATAATGCTAAACCTGTACTTATGGTACAACAAACATAGCCAACCTCAACCTCCTGTCCTTTCTTTTTACAAAGACATAAATCTGTCAGGTAGCTAATTCAGCTGACTCTAATTCTCCTCTGTGCTCTGTGGTTTGTTTAATGCCAGCCCAAATCAATGCTATTGATCCAGCCCAGCCTTTCTTTATCATATGCAGTGTTTACACATTGCCAATTAGATGGCCGTTTGTCATAAATTGACAGCCACAGTAATGATAGCTCTGTGTCATATTTTTACAGGGCCATTGATTAAAACATTACCGCCCTTAATTGAGTATAGGGATCGATCGGTGGAACTGCACTGCGCGTGCACATACAACACACACTCACCAACTGTATGTGGTGCCACAGGTCACTGGCGTTATTCCATGAAAAAGTACCTGTCCTTTCTGGAGCCTTGAGGTGTAGCTCAGGCGTATTGATGCAGACGAAGTCTAGGCCTGGCACAGGAAGGGTATGTAAATATCAGCTAGAGATACTGTAAATCTTTGACAGCAACACACAAAAGCTATAGCGAGTGAGGCGACTTAGTGTATAGACACAGTCAATATGCTAATGTTTGCTAGCTGTCAAGGTCATGGACAAAGTTGGGTTGCTCAGTGTTTATCCTGACTGCTTCATGACCTGAACCAGGGAGAACTCTGGGGCCTAGTTGTACTGTAGGCTACAGGTGGGTTCAGTCAAGTATGGGGTCAGGACAAACTACTGGCCCTGGTCATAGGACATGGTGGATGTCTTAAAACTACTGGCTCTGGTCATAGGACATGGTGGATGTCTTAAAACTACTGGCTCTAGTCATAGGACATGGTGGATGTCTTAAAACTAC
>QNTS01002802.1:97213-108426 GCA_003317085.1 Hucho hucho | reverse complement strand
CCTATCCATCTATACCAGCCCTATCCATCTATACCAGCCCTATCCATCTATACCAGCCCTATCATTTATACCAGCCCTATCCATCTATACCATCCCTATCCATCTATACCAGCCCAATCTATCTATACCAGCCCTATCCATCTATACCAGCCCTATCATCTACACCAGCCCTATCATCTATACCAACCCTACCATCTATACCAGCACTATCATCTATACCAGCTCTATCAGCTATACCAGCCTTATCCATCTATACCAGCCCCAACCCCAACCCTATCCATCTATTCCAGCCCTAACCCCAGCCCTATCATCTATACCAGCACTATCCATTTATACCAGCCCTATCCATCTATACCAGCCCTATCTATCTGTACTAGCCCTAACCCCAGCCCTATAATCTATATCAGCCCTATCTATTTATACCAGCCCTATCTATTTATACCAGCCCTATCCATCGATACCAGCCCTATCCATCTATACCAGCCCTAACTGTCTGTACTAGCCCTAACCCCAGCCCTGTCCATCTATACCAGCCCTGTCCATCTATACCAGCCCTATCCATCTATACCAGCCCTGTCCATCTATACCAGCCCTATCCATCTATACCAGCCCTACCTGTCTGTACTAGCCCTAACCCCAGCCCTATCCAGTTATAAAGCCCTATCCTTCTATACCAGCCCTATGTAGCTATACCAGCCCTTTCATTTGTACCAGCCCTATCCATCTACACCAGCCCCATCCATATATTCCAGCCCCATCCATCTATTCCAGCCCCATCCATCTATACCAGCCCCATCCATCTATACCAGCCCTATCTATTCCAGTCCAATCCATCTATTCCAGTCCAATCCACCTATTCCAGCCATATCCATCTACACCAGCCCTATCATCTATACCAGCCCTATCATCTATACCAGCCCTATCCATCAATACCAGCCCTAACCGTCTATACCAGCCCTATCATCTTTACCAGACCTATCCGTCTATACCAGCCCTATAATCTATACCAGCTCTAGCCCCAACACTGGATCTTCTTTGTCCAGCTCATAGAATATGCATAGCCAAACAATACTTTCCTCAACCCAATATCTTCCCCCTGGCTGTGTGTGTGTGTGTGTGTGTGTGTGTGTGTGTGTGTGTGTGTGTGTGTGTGTGTGTGTGTGTGTGTGTGTGTGTGTGTGTGTGTGTGTGTGTGTGTGTGTGTGTGTGTGTGTGTGTGTGTGTGTGTGTGTGTGTGTGTGTGTGTGTGTGTGTGTGCGTGCGTGTGCATCCAGGTGAATTGTCCCGCGTCGGTCTTAGCTGGAATCCGTGAGTCACAACAGGCCTGTGAAGCTTGCGAAACAGGCTTACGCTTGGAGGGTGCGGCCCGTGCCAGCAGTGTCTGCGATGCTTTCTGTCTGCCTGCCAGCCGAAACAAACGCTGTGCCGAGAGATAGCCAGCCCCTTTAAATCTGCCGTGCACATTGCACTACCCTATTTCCCTTCCTCCTACTTCCTTACCCTTCTCTCACCCTTTCCTCCCACCTTTATTTCCCTTTCTCCCCTTTCTCCTCCCCTTTCTCTCTCTACATCAACCTTCCTCCCCTTTCCTCCACCTCATCCTTCCCCCAAGAGAAGGTCTCCCAGGAAATTCAACACATGAAATAGATTCACCCCTCCTCCCCATCTCACTCACACACTCACACACACACACACGCACACACACACACACACACACACACACACACACACACACACACACACACACACGGGTGTCAAGATGACACCAGTGGCAAACCTCCTGTCAACACAGTTTTTTTATAAGGGCCTTGGATCCTCCGACAGTAGCTGGAATTTTACCACACATTAACAGTGCCAGAATTATGGAATTAGGCGCTAGGTAATCATATTGTTTGGCACTGTAGTTCCGATTCGTATTGCTTTCCCCCCAGGATGAACCAGCCTAGCGCCCGCGGATCAGTTGCAACATTGCATGTCTTCCATCACAAGCAGCGGATGAAAGGCAAACCCCGGAGCTTACCTGTGGATTCCTGATGCGGCTTTAATATAAAACAGAGATTGTTTTGAATAATACCAATAAGGCCCCGCAAGCACCACGACCCACATGGACCACGCCGCGGTGCTTTATGCAGCGAGACGTGGCGGAGGCCGATGATTCACAGTTCACACACACACAACCCCGCCTGGTGAAAGAGAGCCACTGGGTTTCTCAACATCTGCTCCAAAATGAAATAGATTCTAAGGACATAGTTCACATTGTTATACTACCTCATCATATCAGCTCAGGCCTCTTATACGAGACATCCGTTAGCCTAAAGGATTATGAGGAGGAGGAGTCAGGTGGGGCTGTTATAGTGGAAGAAGGCTGACTGAACTGTTCAATAAGAGTGTGTGAACACCAGTGGAGGCTGCAGAGGGGAGGAAGGCTCACAATAATGGCTGGAACGGAGCGAATGGAATGGCATCAAACACATGGAAACCATGTTTGTTCTATTTGATACCATTCCACCTATTCTGCTCCAGCCATTACCACAAGCCCATCCTTCCCAATTAAGTTGCCACCAACCTCCTGTGGTATGCACTCTATGGACAGATAGGTGTGTGTATCACAGGAGGCTGGTGGCACCTTAATTGGGGAGGACGGGCTCGTGGTAATGGCTGGAGTGGAATTAGTGGAATGGTAACAAATACACCAAACACATGTTGATGCCATTCCATGTGCTCCGTTCCAGCCATTATTATGAGCCGTCCTCCCCTCAGCAGCCTCCACTGGTGTGCGTGCTGGACTAGCATGACATGTATTGTCATAGGAATGTATTTGTGTATGCTAATGTATAGGCTACATAATGAGGTGTGTATGTGTTGTATTCAACACGTGTGCCTTCGGTGAACAACAGTGCTTTGTGGAGAGAATTCAGGAGGGTCTGTTGTGGAGGGAAAGTCTCTGTCTTCTCCTTTGGAAGGATGCATCTGTGGCTGTTTTGGATGTGACAGCACAATGCCGCACAATGCCGCCATACCTACCGCTGTGACGGTGCATTCTAACGAGAGCTAACGCTAGCGCCCGTTAATAAATGATGAGGAAGGCTTGGCGAGGAAAACACTGGGAATAATCAGCCCCGGCAACGCTTCAACGCCAAAACAACAACCCCCACTCCTTCAAAACACGCCATTTCAAATTGGGCACTGTGATTTTTTTAGGATTGAAAAAACATGAGTCTGTGGTAACTGAAATGCTCGTGAACAACCACCCTGGTCTGATCTATAGATACATAGTACAGACTCCAAAACACAATATTTATTAAAATGTTCAACAGATTTTTAGGTTTATTTAGGATACAGGTTAAAATGAGTCTGTGATAACTGAAATGCTTGTTTCGTTTGGACCCTTGATGAAAGGTGCTGGTAGTGAGTGTGTTTATTGTAGTTGTCTGATGTTTTGGGTGCTGGTTGTTACTGTATATGAACGTATCCATTGAGAACACTGTGTTTCATTTTGTGTTGCACAACATTTTTCTACGGTGTGCCCTGCTGAACTCAGAGGTTATGGTCAACAGTTGGTTAGAAGTCCAGTTCTCTTCGGCCATTTAGAGGTGGAGGTCAAAGCTATCTCTATTTATCTCCATGGCGAGAGCCTAACAACTGCCTAACAACAGCACGCTCCACACTGAGAAGCATGCCATCTCTCTGGTTCTCTCCATCCCTCTCTCTCCCCATCTCCCCAGAGTCTTGTTTGGCTCTCCCCATTTGAGGTGGTTGTTTTGTGGCATACCGACTGGCAGCAGCTGGGTTAATGAGTCTGGATGCTGATATTGTGGAGGATGTGTAGTCCCCTTCTGGCTGTCTGAGTGTGGGAATGAGTGGCCATTCCACTGGACACGCGCACACACACACCCTGGGGTCCTGTGGCAACAGTCTGTCTGCGCTGCTGGATCCAACGCTCAGCTCAATCCCTCCCCCAGGGAAACTGACAAACGCTGCTAATGGTTCCGTTACATCTGCTATTTAGACCTCCATAATGGGGACGTCTTAAGGAAGCGCGCCTCTCATAACCGGCCCACTGACTTGTCTACGTCGTCTGTTGTCCCCATGAGACAGTGATCTCCTACTCTCTGACACGAGCTGTCACTAAACCTATTGCTTCAATTAAAGCTGCAATACGTCACTTTTTGAGTGACCCTACCAAATTCACATAGAAATATAAGTTATAGATCTATCATTCTCATTGAAAGCAAGTCTAAGAAGCGGTAGATCTGTTCTATGTGCGTTATTTCTATACTTCCCGTCTTAAGTTTCGTTTTTGCGTCTTTTACTTTTGGTTTTGTACACCAGATTTAAACAGCTGAGAAATCTATATTTTTGCTTTCGGAAAATATACAGTTTTGTCACATAAACTGAAATAAGGCAAACTATTAGAATTTTTGCAACCAGGAAATGGCGGAGCGATTTCTGCATAGTACCATCTTTAAACTGCCCCAGGGATTGTCTTAAGCATCAAACCCCCACCTGTCCTCTGCCTTATGACTCCACGCCACCTGCACAGTAATGCCATGAATTAACATCCCTCCACCCACTCTCCTCTCATAATTACGGCCATTCCGGTTGCGCCCCCCTACGCTAGCTAACTAGCACAGCTAGCAATTAGCCCAGCTAGGCTTAGCTCTCTCGTCTCACCATGTGTTTTCAACACATATCTCAACCCTAATTGGGCTAAGTCTGCTGTAGAGTGCAGCGTCCCTCAAGGCCCCGTTACTAGCTGTAGCTGTAGCGGGGGCTGGTCTGTGTTATGATTCATCTCACTATTATTACAGGTCAAAGGGACAATTAAATCAAAGGCAATTTGACCTATATTTTAGCATAGTGGGTGTTAGCGTTAGCCTACCGAGAAGCAATGGGGTTTTGCCCCTGTGTGCTAGACCGCTAACCTCCAACCGCTAACCGCTACACCCAGGTCCCTGTTCAAACTAGGTCATCATAAAGCCCAGGCTTTGCGTGCGTATTAGGCCTGGATGTTGGAAGGCAGGGGACCCCTCGGTTTCACAGGCCTTTTTCACAGCTGGAGTGCTAGCTAGCTCATCTCAGCAGCTCACATCACATAGACTCATGTGAAGATGTGATGGTTGGGTTTTGTTCAAGGATGCAAAACTATAAATAAATGAGGGCGATGCTCAGCCTCAGTTGGAAGATGAATGCCATACTACACACACACACACTCTCCCTCAAATGCCCTTGGATGTAACACAAGCCTTTTATAACTTTTTGTTATGTGTTGTGTGTGTTCAGTTTGTTAACTGTGTGTGTGTGTGTGTGTGTGGTGTTCGGTGTTGCACATACCAGAGCCTTCATTTCAGGGCCAGAATGATTGTACAGGTGTGCGATCGTTGAGCAATCCATCTACTGTCGAAACAGAAAAAGGCTTTTCAAAAGGCCCCACTTCATGTGACTCCATACAACACAGGCCAACACAGATGTCCCTGACACAGATGTCCCTGACGCAAATCAGAACATTTGTTGTTGGAGTGAACATGCCTCCTGAAGTATTTTGTCTTCCTTCCTGAGGGTTGTCATTGGACTACTCTGCTGTGGCCGCGACTACTGAAAAACACTAACTATCGAGATGTTTGTTGGTGGGTCTTTGCACACATAACCCAGACAGTCTTTGGTTGTCACTGGCATTGCTGTTGAAAGGAAGTGATTCACCGTACTAAGAAAGCAGCCTGGTAAATTGTAAACAACCACTCATGGCAACATTACCTCAGTCTGTATAGTGTGCTATAACAGAATACTATTTTCTGGCTATTACAATTCATGTTGACGTGCTGGAGGATATTTCTACAGGTGTTTGTAGCCCTGCACCCCATTTCAATAGGATGTGCATTTGGCAACACATACCTGTATTTGGAGTGCAAGCAAATTACCTTATCTTGGGTTATTCTTTGCAAAACCTACTTCCATAAAAAAAAAAATTATTGTAGTGAATCCTTTTATTCTTGAGATATCTGTAACCCTGAAATACAAACACTTATATTAACAAGGCTACCATGTTGACTACCAGAAAAACGGTATGGTACCAAACCCGTATATCCCTGTATTCATTTGCTCTCCATTTAATTCCAACTACAATATTTTGCCCATTTTGTTCTAACCTTGTTTCAAAGCAAGTATACAATAGCTATAGTGTTTATTTTCTACTATTCAAATGGCCATTTACGCAACCAAGCCAGCGAATTATGTCGAGGCCAAGAGGAATGGAAAATATTTGACTTTCTCTGAAATATATTAATGTTGAAATCATTTAGTTTTACATAGATCACAAACAGCTGTAGGAGCAGTACACTGACATCTCATTCATCATGATGTTCTCAGACATGAATGGTAAGGAGTAACGGTGTGGTTGTGGGAATGTTTCCCCACACATTCCCACATTTAGCTTTCGCAAGTCTCCAGCAATTCATATTTGCATATTCTCAATGCCTTTAGAGTACCGTGAAACAACAGCAACATGTATCCTACTTTAGGCTACTACTCAGGTATGATAACATCAGAAGAACGACAGAAGGTGATGAAAATCAGAGATTCAGCTTATTAGAGATGCTTGTTCATAACACTGAAAGTACTTTTAAAAAGTGCTCCATATTTTTTTCATGTAAATATAAAAAAGTCAAATTCAATTTCCCTCAAAAGTATTTGTATTGTATTCCAAGGGAAAGTTTTGTTGTGTTAATAGTCAAAGTGACCTACAGTCTGTCAGTCTGACTGATTTTGGCGGAGATCGCTGTGTGCCGCAAGCAACGTTCTGTCACAAATAATTCATGTCGAACCCACACCTCTGGACATGATTAATTCCGAACCAGGTTTAATTAATACACTCAATCAATCAAGCTAATTGAGGACACAGTGGGAGCTTCCAACAGGTAGGCCTACTATACCAGCGGTGAGCCTGCATGATGTGTGAGAGAGAGAGAGTGAGAGAGAGAGAGAGACAGAGAGACAGACAGAGAGAGAGACAGAGAGAGACAGAGAGAGACGGAGAGAGGGAGAGACGGAGAGAGACTTGTATTTATATACTGTACTTGCAGATCTTCCAGTGAAAGCCCTGAACGACAGTTGTGGTGTTATTTCCTTTCCCTGGATGATTCTGTGGTGTTATTTCCTTTCCCTGGATGATTCTGTGGTGTTCTTTCCTTTCCCTGGATGATTCTGTGGTGTTATTTCCTTTCCCTGGATGATTCTGTGGTGTTCTTTCCTTTCCCTGGATGATTCTGTGGTGTTATTTCCTTTCCCTGGATGATTCTGTGGTGTTCTTTCCTTTCCCCGGATGATTCTGTGGTGTTCTTTCCTTTCCCTGGATGATTCTGTGGTGTTCTTTCCTTTCCCCGGATGATTCTGTGGCGTTATTTCCTTTCCCCGGATGATTCTGTGGCGTTCTTTCCTTTCCCCGGATGATTCTGTGGTGTTATTTCCTTTCCCTGGATGATTCTGTGGTGTTCTTTCCTTTCCCTGGATGATTCTGTGGTGTTATTTCCTTTCCCTGGATGGTTCTGTGGTGTTATTTCCTTTCCCTGGATGGTTCTGTGGTGTTATTTCCTTTCCCTGGATGATTCTGTGGTGTTATTTCCTTTCCCTGGATGGTTCTGTGGTAGTTGTTGAACCCAACCCGCTATATTTCACCATAACACAGATCACGTCTATGACATGATGCCACCTTGGCCCTCAGTCAACCTGCCTCCTCTGAACCCCTCTGTACCTGTCCCCATCCAGGGGGTCTCCACTAGGGAACACTGTGTCAAAGTTGCCCAGATGTTAGCCAAAACGTTGTCCCGGCGTCTGCCGACGGGCGTGAGATCAAACGGTGGACGATTCGACGCCAGCAGTGCTTTCATCCGAACACCCACAGTGCGGCGCTATGGGGGAGCAGGCTGTGCAATGCAGGGAAGCGGGCCCCACTCCATTATGGAGTAGTACTACAGTCCAGACTACCCACGGTGTGACAGCGGTCCAGAGAGCACAGTTGGTCAGTGTGTGATGACGTCCTCTGTAACCGTGACTCTGTGTCACACTCCTCACTGCCCTACGGAAGTGTATGGCCAATTTAGTATGGGGTTGTTTTGGTACCTCTTTATCTCTGGCCCCCTGTGTGTCTCTAGCCACCTAAATAACTCTCAACTCTCTCACTCCCTCCCTCTGTTCCTCTTTTTCCTCCCCCCTCTCTCTTTTCTCTCTGAGTCTCTCTCTCTCTTTCTCTCTATACCCCCCCTCCCACTCTCTCTCTCTCTCTCTCTCTCTCTCTCTCTCTCTCTTTCTCTCTATACCTCTCCCTCCCTCTCCTCTTTCTCTCTCTCTTTCTCTCTATACCTGTCCCTCCCCCCTCCTCTCTCTCTCCCTCCTTCTGTGCTATGCTGGTAGTTTTGACAGCAGACAGGACAGTGTTTTGGCTGAGCGAGCGTTCTGCTCTACAGTGAGAAATGGCCCATCAGAGGCCCTCTGGCGTCCCCCAGCTCTGCTCTGTCACTCCTACTCACCATTTATCACCAGAGTTGTCATCCTCCTCTCCTCTCTTCTCTCTCTTTTCTTCCTCTCTCTCTCATCTATCGTTCTCTCCCTCTCTTCCTCCCTCTTTCCCTACCCACTCCCTCCATCTCCTCAGGGGACCCGGGGTGGCTCAGCCACGCAGTAAAAAAAGAAAAGCGCTAGTGACACACGACGGGCCATCTCACGGGAGAGAGCTCTCCAAAGCATGTCGCCACATTCATCTGACCAGTGGAACGAAGGAAAAAAATTAAGTCCCCGCCTTTTTTCTACTTCCAACGCCTCTCAAGTGAAACATCTTTGACACCCTCTTTCGGTCCGCACTGTTAGAACGGGCAAGCTAAAACCAACAACCAATAAAATAAGGCAAAAGAGAAAGGCTTTTGTTGGAGTTGAAGTGCCTCTTCTCTCAGCGATGCTCTGAGCCCCTCTTGGTGGTAGTGGCGTTCATGCCTTGGTGGAGCCATGGTGGTGTTTCTCGGGACGCGGCTCAAACAGCCGGCCAGACCCCTTTAATGTCAGCAGCGTCAGGCTCATAAGCACTAATTGGAAAGTTTGATTAGTAGAGCCACATGGAACGGCAGACCCTGCTGAGTCCAGTACAGAGAGAGGGAAGGATGGGGGGGGGTAGAGGAATGGCAGGCCCTGCTGGGTCCACTACATAGAGGGAGAGTTAAAGAGAGGGAAAGAGAGAGACTGAGAGAGGGAGGTAGAGAGAGCAGGGGGAGAAAGAGGGGAATGGCAGACCACTTTAGAGGGAGGGAGCGAGGGAGGGGAATGGCAGGCCCTGCTAGGTCCACTACATAGAGAGAGAGCGAGCGAGGAAAGAGCGAGACGGAGAGAGAGGGAGGTGGAGTCAGTGAGGGGAGAAAGACAGAAATGGCAGGGCTTGCTGAGAGGGAGGGATAGTTTGAAGTCCCCCCACTAATCCATCGTTCTCGCCATTTTTAGTCTCTCCTCCTCTCCCATTCTCTCCACCTCTCCCGTTCTCTCCTCCTCTCCTGTTCTCTAGTTCTCTCCTCCTCTCCCGTTCTCTCCTCCTCTCCCGTTCTCTCCTCCTCTCCCGTTCTCTCCTCTTCTCCCGTTCTCTCCTCCTCTCCCATTCTCTACTCCTCTCCCATTCTCTCCACCTATGCGCACTGGACCAGGAATGGTGCTGGAACTCCAGGCTAATCAACATGATGATCATTTAGCCATTTTTATTGAAATATATATATTTTTTCATTCAGGCATTTCATATATTATAATTTTTTTGCCTCCAAATATTTTTTTTAATTATGAGTGTTATGTCAATGACCGACATAGGTGCCAGCTGGATACCGACAGCTGTGGTAGCTGTGTCGGTAGGTTTGGTATAGCTCATGTTCATGCACAGTATAAGTTAATGTTGTGTGGATCGGTCCAGTATATCATTACTCACTTATTTGAGACACGAGGAGCAGTTTACCTTGAAGGAATATGTGACTGTATATAAAGCCTTGTTATGTATGGGGCCCAGTGTCCCTCCACTGTCCAGTCAGCCAGTCAGGCCGGCCCAGTCAGAGTTCACCCTCTGAGAGACTAAGCCTGTGAGGTATGACACCGGAGCGTAGCGTGAAGCCCAGGCTAGGCTAATCCTGTTAGCCACACAGCCTAGCGCACTAGTGACACCTAGTCGAACAGAGGTGCTAGCTAAGGCTATAGTATGGAGATAGAGTAGTGCCAATATTATTATAAATAAGAGTACCACACAAATATCCTACCATAGGCAAGAAGATGGACTGTGTGGGTGAGGAGATGGTGGGACCCATGTGGAATGGATCAGTGTTTAGTGATATTGTCAGGGCCGGGTCCGCCCATTAGGCAGGATTAGGCGGCCGCGCAGAGTGGCAGATTGACAGATTGACACATTACACCTTCTGCCCCAAAACCATGAAAACTTCTCTCACCCAGTGGCATAATGGACTATTAAGGTAAACGCTTTGCCAAAGGCTGCGTTCCACCAAAGCTCCATCAAATCATGTAGCCAATACCAGGAATCATCAACTAGATTCGGCCACGGACCAATTTTTTCTGGAGTGGATGGTCGGGGCGCCGGAACATAATTACAAATAATTTGTAGATGTCACGTCCAGGCCAGAGTTTTTAGGCTGGCGTGTTTAGTTTCGTTTTTGGTGAAGGGTTTTTTAGTTCTAGGTGTTGTATTTCTATGTTGGGGAAATGGTTCCCAATTAGAGGCAGCTGAGTGTCGTTACCTCTAATTGGGAACCATATATATGTTTGTAGTTTTCAATAGGATTTTGTGGGTTATTGTTTGTGCATAGCTTGTTATGTGTGTAGTTATGTTCAGCATCACGATCTTCGTTTTCATTTTTGTTGTTTTTGCCCAGTTACGTAGATAAATAAAAATGTATACTGGAAGCATCGCTGCGCCTTGGTCTGTCCCTTCAGGAGATCGTGACAGAATAACCCACCACAAAAGGACCAAGCAGCGATGTCAAAAGGAGTCCTGGACATGGGAGGAGATATTGGCTGGTAAGGGGCCTTGGAGGAAAACGACGGAGCATCGTCACCCCAAGAAGGAGATGGAAGCGGTGAAGACTGAGCGAGGGAGTTATGAGGATGTATATGGAGCGTGGAACCCGGAGAGGGAGAGATATGTTGGGACTCGCCTGGCGCGGAAACCCGAGAGGCAGCCCCCCCAA
>QNTS01002802.1:26390-87815 GCA_003317085.1 Hucho hucho | reverse complement strand
AACACACAGGGAATGGTTCAGGACTCTCACTAGGTTCAGTCAAGAAGGAACACACAGGGACTGGTTCAGGACTCTCGCTAGGTTCAATCAAGAAGGAGCACACAGGGACTGGTTCAGGACTCTCACTAGGTTCAGTCAAGAAGCAACACACAGGGACTGGTTCAGGACTCTCACTAGGTTCAGTCAAGAAGGAACACACTGGGACTGGTTCAGGAGTCTCATTAGGTTCAGTCAAGATGGATAAAGGGAGGTAGGATGCAGGTTACTCATAGTGGAACACAGCAGGGGAGATTATGGACCAGGGTATATGGTGCTCAGGAATAACATGGCACTGGGTTAAAAATGTTAAAGAGCCTAACATCTAAATCACTTAAGGACATTGTTACTGTATAGTGAAGCAATATGGCACGAGGGGGCATGGTATATGGCCAATATACTACGGCTAAGGGCTGTTCTTGGATACAGCAAAGCCCCGAGGTACATTATTGCTATTATAAACTGGTTACAAACATAATTAGAACAGTAAAAATAAATGTTATACGGTTTCATATGCCATGGCTTTCAGCCAATCAGTATTCAGGGCTCGAACCACCCTGTTTATAATAAAAAATATACAGTGTGTAAGCATATGTCACTGTACTGTCTGTATGTTAAGAGGAAAGATTTGAATACAGTATTGTATATACAATGAGTGAACAAAACATTAGGAACACCTTCCTAATATTGAGTTGGACCCCCTTTTGCCCTCAGAACAGCCTCAATTTGTCGGGCATGGACTCTGTAAGGTGTGGAAAGTGTTCCACAGGGATGCTGGCCCATATGACTCCAATGCTTCCCATAGTTGGCTGGATGTTCTTTTGGTGGTGGACCATTCTTGATACACACAGGAAACTGTTGAGCGTGAAAAGCTCAGCAGCGTTCTTGACACAAACCGGTACGCCTGGCACATCATACCCCGTTCAAAGGCACTTAAATATTTTGTCTTGCCTATTCACCCTCTGAATGGCACACATACACAGTCCATGTCTCAATTGTCTCAAGGCTTAAAAATCCTTCTTTTACCTGTCTCCTCCCCTTCATCTACTCTGATTGAAGTGGATTTAACAAGGGATCGTAGCTCTTTCACCTGTATTCACCTGGTCAGTCTATATCATGGACAGAGCAGGTGTTCTAAATGTTTTGTACACTCAGTGTATTGTAATGTGTTATACAGGGTGCCGGCATCTTGAGTCATACAAGGAGGATCAAAGTGGATTCTAGGACACTCACTGTTCAGGAAGGGAGGGGATGTATCCAGGTTATTCCATGTTGTGGAGGGAATTTGATGCCTCTGCATGGTCTTTGACAAAGACGTGGTGTTTACAGATCATGAATTACAATCACATTTTGTCTCATTCATGTGTTGTAGTGTATTGTTATGACAGCCTTGACTTGAAGATGACGTTTGGATGAAACAAATAGCAATTTGAAAAGCTTTTCAGACACATTTATATTCATATTAAGGAGGAAAAAAATCCAACACCGGTATGGTTCATTCATTCATTTTTGTCACGGCACCATAGCAAACATTGATATCAAACGTCATCAAATCAGCTGTTGGAACTGAATTATGTCATGTCCCTTTTGTTCCCTGATGGTTACTGTATGAAAAACACACACACACACATATATATATATACACACACACACAAACGATCCAGGGGTTCCTTATGTCACTCCCTCTAGTTATCTGCTCCACTATGGATTTCTGTATCTATTCTCCAACAGACTGTATTACCTGTCCACTGCCATGGCAAGCCCATCCATCACACCCATAGAGAGGGGCGATCACTCCCAGTCCCACCCGGAGACACTTTCACCTGGCCGCGCTGTCCACCGTACACAGCCCCTCTGGAGCTCACAGCTCAGAGCACCAGTACTCATGAAAACTTTGTGGCGGTGCAGGACTGGGACTGCGTATTGTGCATAGCCCTGTGGTACGTTCTGTCTTGTCACTTCTCTCTGTTGTGTTGTTCCCCTGGCGTTCTCTTCCCTCTCCTCTGTTAGGGCATGGAGGGATGTAGGGATGGAGGGGCAGGGGAGGAAAATGGTAACATCCACCAGAGGGTGATTTTGTCTGGCCGTGGTGACACTTGAGTAATCACAGGGAGATGCCAGTGTGCTGGCAGACACACACACACGGACGAATGCACGCATACACAGATATTCTAATGTTACACACAGTCTAGCAGACACACACACATATTAAACCAAATTGTTCTTTGCAGGTGCTGCCTTACCCTGTATTCGGTCCTCAAATTGTGATGTTTCGGAGAGGTGGCTGCACACTGCCGTGGAATCAATTTTCCTCCTCCTCTTTGTCAGCCAGAGAAAGAAAAATAGTTTTGAGGGGCAACTCATTTAAGATGGTGATTTTATTATTATGCAAATAATGTGCAGGGCAGAGAGTCGTCATTTCTGATTGTGTACTCCTTTCCAGCCAGAGAGAATCAGAGGTAATTGTGGTCGTCATGTTGTCCTCCCTCCACAGTTACACACTCATCACATCCCCATCAAGGGTTGTGCCACACGTTAACATTATCCTGATACATTGGTAACACTGAAACACACACACACACACACACACACACACACACACACACACACACACACACACACACACACACACACACACACACACACACACACACTACAAAACAACACTTTATCAGACCCGGAACCACACTGCTGTTGCATATTAACTCATATTGACACCCACATGATGCTAGTTGCTACACACATTTCGGTGCACACTTAGGCCTTGGTTATGCATGTGAGAGAGAGACAGAGAGAGAGAGAGAGAGGCGGTTCCTCTGAAGTCGCACGTTTATCTCTCCCAGTCTCAGGTCTCTGTCAGGGGTCCCTTCCTATCTCCATAAAAGTGAATGCATAAAAACACTAATTAAAATAATTACTAAATCTATGGTTTTAATTCAAAAAGTTTGTGCTCAAGCCAGCCAAAGCTTTTTGGGAGGTATTTTATGATTTTAGGAATTTCAATGGGGTGGTGGTGGAGTGTTTTTCTATTATTTTTAATATTATTAATTTATTTCTTCTTTATCGTTGTGGGTCTGATTGGACCTCCTGTAGAGTTGCTCTGACAACTCTGCAGCATGTGCAGATGCGATATTAATTAATGAGGAATGGATGAAAAATCTATTATGCTAATGGTCTGTTTGTCATTTCTCCCCCCAAAAACGTATCAAATTGGGTCAGAGGAGGAAGAGGAATGTTAGGAGAGTACTGGGTGAAAACGGTGTAAGATCAGTGTATGAATGTTGTTGTTAGACAATGCCATGTTTAGTGGGTTAGCGTAACTCAGTGTCGGAGACAATGGTTATCAACATGAGCCGGTTAGTCGCGCTACGGCCCAGTTTAATTAGATCCCTGTACTGTACATTTTGGGAGGGATTTTTTTTTATAGTGGACTGTTCTTTAATATAATGGAATATTCTGGGTTATGGTGGCGATATGGTCTTACTAATGGAAGTCTCCTCTCAGCATGTCGTGAATGCCACAAATAACCATAGCAGAGTTGAAAGGAGGTCTTTTCAGACGGAAGGGCAGGGCGCCACAGTCAACTCCCATTGCAGTTTGGAGGAGCTTTTTTGTCCTGAATATTTCCAGCACCACAGGAAGTTCCACCCATCCCTTGCATCCTGGCCAATCCCTAGCCTCCCTCCCCGCTTGGCTCCCCAAATCTAATTTTTGCCTTAGCAACAGGCCTACACTCCACATTTATTTCGGCATCCCATTCATTTGTGTGCCCACTAACCTCCCTTTTCTTTCATTCCTTTTTTTCTTCCATTTCTTTTCCAACAACCGACTCTACCCGGATCCCAGATATGAGTCTGCTTTCTTTTACTTTTTGTATGCTGCCTTGTCTTTACATAGTTGCTGTTTTGTGTATGACATGTTGTATGCTGTATCTCGACACAGACAGTGACAAGCAGGGGTTCAAACCCCCCAAATCCAATAATTTAGTTCTGAACAGAACTATAATTTTTTTTGTTCCGTTCCACTGTTCCATCCATCAAAATAAAGTTCTGAACCAGTTCGAACCAAAGAAAAGTAGAGGTTTATAATTGTTCCTTTCTGTTCCTTTTTAAACCTCTGTAATAATTGTTTTTACATTCAGCTCAGCATATTTAATCACTCCACCAATCAGTGCAGATAGAGCAGCTTGCTATGGAGTGGGCAAGCTATTGTTTACATGCATTGGACAGACAAGTGTAGGGCGCGAGATGCGACTGACATTTTGCTGCCCCAGGTGGTGAGGGTAGGAAACAACATCTCCACCCCGTTGATCCTCAACACTGGGGCCCCACAAGGGTGTGTTCTCAGCACTCTCTTGTACTCCCTGTTCACCCATGACTGCGTGGCCAAGCACGCCTCCAACTCAATCATCAAGTTTACAGATGACAATACAGTGGTAGACCTGATTACCAACAACGATGAGACAACGATGAGGTCTACAGGGAGGAGGTGAGGGCCCTCAGAGTGTGGTGTCAGAAAAATAACCTCTCACTCAACGTCAACAAAACTAAGGAGATGATCGTGGACTTCAGGAAACAGCAGAGGGAGCACCCCCCCTATCCACATCGACGGGACAGTTGTGGAGAAGGTGGAAAGTTTTAGGTTCCTCGGCGTATACATCACGGACAAACTGAAATGGTCCACCCACACAGACAGTGTGGTGAAGAAGGCGCAATCTTCAACCTCAGGAAGCTGAAGAAATTTGGCTTGTCACCAAAAACACTCACAAACTTCTACAGATGCACAATCGAGAGCATCCTGTTGGGCTGTATCACCGCCTGGTACGGCAACTGTTCCGCCCACAACCGTAAGGCTCTCCAGAGGGTAGTGAGGACTGCACAACGCATCACCGGGGGTAAACTACCTGCCCTCCAGGACACCTACACCACCCGATGTCACAGGAAGGCCAAAAAGATCATCAAGGACAACAACCACCCGAGCCACTGCCTGTTCACCCCGCTATCATCCAGAAGGCGAGGTCAGTACAGGTGCATCAAAGCTGGGACCGAGAAACTGACAAAAACAGCTTCTATCTCAAGGCCATCAGACTGTTAAACAGCCACCACTAACATTGAGTGGCTGCTGCCAACATACTGACTTAAATCTCTATCCACTTTAAATAATAGAAAATTGGATGTAACAAATGTATCACTAGCCACTTTAAACAATTTTGTATATAATGTTTACATATCCGACATTACTCATATCAAATGTATACACTGTATTCTATACCATCTACAGAATCTTGCCTATGGCGTTCGGCCATCGACTCAAATCTCACTTTAATAATTAAAAAGTGGATGTAATAAATGTATCACTAGCCACTTTAAACGATGCCATTTATATAATGTTTACATATCCTACACTACTCATCTCACATGTATATACTGTACTATATACCATCTACTGCATCTTGCCTATGCCAGTCAGCCATCGTTCATCCATATATTTATATGTACATATTCTTATTCAATCCTTTACACTTGTGTGTGTAAGGTAGTTGTTGTGAAATTGTTAGATTACTTGTTAGATACTACTGCATGGTCGGAACTAGAAGCACAAACATTTCGCTACACTCGCATTAACATCTGCTAACCATGTGTATGTGACAAATAAAATTAGATTTGATTTGATTTGGGGAGAGAGCTATAGAAGGAGGAGGAGGAGGAATCATGCCTTGAAGCACTGGGCATCATGTTTTGACATGCATTATCTGAATTAGGCCCACAGAATTGTACCTACAGAGGAGCGGCTTCTATGAAGGAATGTCTTTAAAATTCTGACTGTTGACGTTGGACCTAGCTAACAGGTTTGTGTGTGTGCATAGCGGAATTAAAATAAAAACACATTCTATTTTTGTAGTTAATAAATCCAATATGAAACGTTATAACTATATTGTCCTCAATTAGCACTGAAAACGTTTATCCATTCAGGCAGACATTGGAATGAGTTTGAGTGACAGAGTGAGGGCTTTGTATAGGCGCTTTGTTGCGTATTTCTTTGTGGGACTGAAAAAACATGCCCAGAACGTAAAATAACGTATAAACCGGTTCCCATGCTTTTAAAATGATTGTTCTGTTCCGGGAACAGTATAAATCACTTTCATTCCTGGTTCTGATCCTGTAACCGGTTCCAACCCCTGGCGACAAGGGGACACAAACTATTGTGTCAGAGGGAGAGATATGATCAAATGGATAGTGACAGCACTGTATTGGCAGAAAAAGGGAGTGCTAGCTAACATGCTCATCCAGCCCCTGGAGAGGTGACTCAGTCAAACCCCACATCTACCCATGCCCCTTTGGACATGTGTGTGTGTGTGTGTGTGTGTGTGTGTGTGTGTGTGTGTGTGTGTGTGTGTGTGTGTGTGTGTGTGCGTTCCCGTTTCGGATTATGTTTTCACCTACACTTTTCAATCAGTGGGTAGGGACAGGAGTTATCCATACAGACGTGTCCACAGTTACGTCAATATTTTATGGCAGATAGCCTAGCGGTTAGAGCACTGGGCCAGTAATTGAAAGGTCGCTGGTTCGAATACCCGAGCTGATAAGGTGAAAAATCTGTCGATGTGCCCTTGAGCAAGGCACTTAATCCTAATTTTCTCCAGGGACTCTGTGGCACTATGACTGACCCTGTAAAACAACACATTTCACTTCACCGATCTGGTGTATGTGACAATAAAACTTTTATTTTATTTTTATATATGTTTTGTTTTTTACTGTGCAAGCTTTTACAAGTATTATATTCTGGGAATATGAATTCTCTAGAGACCTTTACTTTATAATGAAGGCTAGCATAATACAGCTGTAGGATCTTAATTTGCTCAGCCTGACAACTTTCATTTAAACAGTGTAGTTTATTTGAGCTTTAAAAAGGCTTCTGAAGTATGTAATTTCCACTTTAAAAAATGTACCAACCCCTACAAAAATGTCCATGAATTATAATCCGCATAATAATTGACATTTCCAGTTGCTGCAGGAGTATTTCCCTGCTGTAGCAAACTGGCTCAAATAGAAGATCCTACACCTGTAGCTGTAGTAGCTCTTGCAGGACCAAATTAAAGGTTTGTATCGCATGAAAGCTACTGCAGCATAATAGCAAAAACATATACAGTATCATGTTAACACAGTATAGTATACATTTACTACATATGTACATTAGACTATACCAGCGGAGGCTGGAGCGGGGATGACGGCTCTTAATAATGGCTGGAATGGAGTAAATGGAATGGTATCAAACACATGAAAATCATGTTTGATGCCATTCCATTTATTCCATTCCGGCCATTATTATGAGCCGTCCTCCCCTCAACAGCATCCGCTGGTATAGTCTAATATACATATGTAGTTTATGTATAGTTAGGGGAGCTACGGTGAGTAGATAATTAACCCAATGATGAAGACAAGAATGAGGACCAGATGCCTGCTGTCGACACACACACACACACACACACAAACACACTCACAAACACACACACACAATTAAACACACACACACCCAATCACCTGCTCGCTCTCTTCCTCCACATCTGTTCTTCTTGTTTTTCCTCCTTGCCACTCCTTCCTCCTCCTCCCTGCCAATTCAACGTTTGCATAACCAGATGCCATCCTAACTGTAGAAACGATATGATTACAGCCTGATAGTATACTCATTCGACTGAGTTATGTGCATTCAAGTGTGTCTATCTACAGTTGGCCTGCTTGGAAATGAACAATGTGTCTCTCTTCATTGTGGGGAAGTGACCTGATATAATGAAAATAGACAGTCATAGCTCTGAATGTGCTTGTGACTGTCAAACGTAGACTAAATTACTAAAGACTGAATGAACCATCCTGTTATTAAATCATATTATTTGGTATGAAGCAAGAATTGTTATCAGGGGAATTGGTACATACTCCGAGCTTCACACGAGTACCAAAAAAAGACGGGAAATAAAAGGGGGTTAAAAGAGCAAGAAAGGAGGGTTGAGAGCACCTCGAAACCTCCCCATTCTCTGCTCTCCTTGTGAAAAAGACAAGATGAGAAGACTTGTGTCTTTGTCCTTCATTGGTGACGTTATTTATTAATTGTATTGAAAAATGTATTAGGCTTGGAAGATTATAACTATTGACCAGACTTAACCCATGTGAAGGCATAAATACCCCTTCTGTTAACAGTTCATATATCATACAAAATATTATATTACACATGTATATTTTATGTATCTATTTTTGAAGTCTCCTCGTCTTTACACAATATGAAAGATACTTTTACAGCAGTAGCATAACCAAGTATTAGCCCAGCCCAGAGACCAAAGTCTCCTGCCACTCCTCTCTCCTTTTTAAGGAACACACATGAAATAGAGTTCAGAACCACTGTGAACCTACTAATTTTAAAGAAGGAACAAAGTCATCCATTGTCATGGGAGACCATCATTCTGACGCAATTATCTCAACTCCCTGCTGCTCCTGCTCTCTGTGGTAGTCTATCAACTAGCCCAATGAGTCCTCTCTCATCTGAGAAATAGATTCATTATCTATACGGTAATATGAATGCATATGCCCTGGCTCCTACCCTCTGCCATCCACGCTACGAGTACGACTGGTTCTCTCTGTTAGTCATGTTCATATTCTCTATTGGTAAGTATCTCCACCCTCTTCAAGGTCAAGATGCTTCTTAGTGAAAGAAAGAGAGAGAGACGTGAGAGAAAATAGATGATTTTATTGAATTTAGTTTTAAATAAACTTGACCGAGGGTAATGGGCCATTGTGGGAATATGTTGTTTTCTCAGTGAGTCAACATCAATGGGTATCTGAGTACCTGGGCTTGAGTACTTGTTAATTATGTGTTGGCATCTTAAAGGTCAAGAAGATGCATCCTGTCCTATGGGATTTGTTTAACTCAGGCAAATACAATTTGCGAATAAATAACAGTATACATTTGAAAGCCAACACATGATTTCCAATTGTATTTCCCCAGAGTTTGTACATATCTTATGAGAAAATTACAACAATAGAGGCAATTGCCAGTCAATTGTAAAAGTTCAAGTCAAGATGAATCTCTTATCATTAAAGGTGTAGTCTAACTTACTAAACCTAATTTTCCTGTTAACCAGGTGCCCCTCCCAAAATACTCCACTCCATCCCATCCTCTGACCCCATTCCTTTATTATTGTGTTTCGGGTTCATGGTGATGCGCTCTTGTGTGGGGATAATCGGGGACTAAGTGCTAATTGGTCCATAGACGGCATTACTGTACAGTTTTGACACATTATTCACACTTAACCACTCGACCTGGAACAAACGTTAAAGCAATTACTGCTAAGAGCTTTTCTACAAGGAAATTGCCGAAAACTTTGGGTAAGAGTCAATGAGCGCCGGACGGAAAGGATAGTGGAACACACGGCCTAAATGACTAGACTGTTTGTTAGATAAGGTGTGTTGCTCTTTTGGAAGTGGTGCTGCTCTTCTCGAAGTGTGGTTAGCCTTATGGACATTTTGGGTAGGAAGTATACGACCTTGGACATTGTCATTAAGTCTAAATATTCCTACTAATGTGTGGGGAAACTAACTGTGTTAAGTCAATTGAAGAAGTCAGCTAATACAAAGGATATTACATAGTCAATTTATCTTTAAATAATTTCAATCATTAGTGTTGTTTGCAATACAGATTTTCCACAGACACCACAGCAGATATTGTTGTCTAATTAAAGTGAAATCATGCAATATAAGTAAACAAGAGGGCACTATTTAGCTGCATTTGAGTCAATCTGGGCCTAGGTGATTAATATGAACGTCTTGCTACTCATGGTGCATGAGACCAGAGTGCCCTGTCTGTGAGTGGTTAAGTGGGGACCCGAGGGAGACCATGGTGAGTCTGAGGGGACTTGAACAAGCGGAGGTTAGAGCGTGTCAGCGATCAGTCATGCTTTGACTCATCTGGTTTGACATGGTGCAGCAGGGTGACATTTGACCCCGGCTGTTGTCACATGCATTATGACTACAATTACTCATGTAATCACACACACACATACACAGACACAGACACAGACAGACACACAGACACACACACATTGTGGCTGAGCGATGAGGAGAAACTGAAATGTTTTTTTGTCCACTGTGTATTTCCGTTTGCTGAATATGTAGATAAAGCCTGGAATTAAAGAAAAAGCGCTACCTGTAATTACATTATACACGTATTTAGCTCTAGACGTATAGAAAAGGTCACGTACGTATATATATTGTGTGTAGGCCAATATCTCTCAATACTTGACTGTTCTCTTTGTGTCAGACCGGGTTCAAACGCCTTCTATTTCATTTATCTGTATGTGTTTATTCATTTACTGCTCAAGGGTTATTATTATTGCTTGGATAACATTATCTATTGTGATGTATCGATTTATTTTTCATCCTTTATGCGGTGCGCAATGTGCAGAACACCGGAAGAATCATCACTGTGAATCATCACTGTGAATCCTCACTGTGAATCATCACTGTGAATCATTCTAATGTTTTTCATTCACACACACACACACACACACACACACACCAATCAGGGTCAAGCATTCTCCACGGTCCTACACTCACACATTTGCGTTTCATATCCATTAATTTACCTAGTTCAGGTTGGACACGGCTCACGCTAAGTGGCCAACTTACACGCAAAAGCGGCCCCCACTTAAATGAATAGGGATGAGCAGATCCCCTGGGCAAAAGGGTTGTGTAAACTGGCTATCCAAATGTCAAAGTTCATCTGTAATTATTATGGCGGCGGCTCCTCTTTTTATCATCGCAGTTCAGTCCCAGCGGCAGTATTCATTCATTCCCCTAGCACGCTCTCTCTCTCTCTCTCTGTGTGTCTCTCTCTCTCTCTCTCTCTCTCTCTGTGTCTCTCTCTCTCTCTCTCTCTGTGTCTCTCTCTCTCTCTCTCTCTCTCTCTCTCTCTCTCTCTCTCTCTCTGTGTGTCTCTCTCTCTTTCTCACTCTCTCTCTCTGTCTCTCTCTGTGTCTCTCTGTGTCTCTCTCTCTGTGTCTCTCTCTCTCTGTCTCTCTCTCTGTGTCTCTCTCTCTCTCTGTGTCTCTCTCTCTCTGTCTCTCTCTGTGTCTCTCTCTCTGTGTCTCTCTCTCTGTGTCTCTCTCTCTCTCTCCGAAACATTTGCACTTATGTTTATATCATTGTCACTGTGTGTTTTCCCATCTATCCTAACCTTGCTGCCTCTGGCAATTCAAACAGACTGGTTTCAAAGCCGAAAGGTCACAATACCATGTCTGTGTAAAAAGAGCGGTTATTCCAGGGGTGGGCAAACTTTTTGGCTCGAGGGCCACATCAAGATTTCAAAAGTAGTAAAAGATCAATTAGCGGGACAGAAAAATGGCAGTTATTTGAAATACTGTACACTACATGACCAAAAGTATGTGGACACCTGCTCGTCATCTCATTCCAAAATCATGGGCATTAATATGTAGTTGGTCCCAGGTTTGCTGCTATAACAGCCACGATTCTTCTGGGAAGGCAGTCCACTAGATTTTGGAACATTGCTGCGGGGGCTTGCTTCCATTCAGCAACGAGCATTAGTGAGACTGATGTTGGGTGATTAGGCCTGGCTCGCAGTCGGCGTTCCAATTCATCCCAAAGGTGTTCGATGGGGTTGAGGTCAGGGCTCTGTGCAGGCCAGTCAAGTTCTTCCACACCAATCTCGATAAACCATTTCTGTATGGACCTCGATTTGTGCACTGTACCATTGTCATGCTGAAACAGGAAAGGGCCTTCCCCAAACTGTTGCCACAATGTCGGAAGCACATAATCGCCTAGAAGCCCCAGACCATTATTCCTCCTCCACCTAACTTTACAGTTGGCACTATGCATTTGAGCATCTACCAAACCCAGATTTGTCTGTCGGACTGCCAGATGGTGAAGCGTGATTCATCACTCCAGAGAACGTATTTCCACTGCTCCAGAGTCCAACCCATTTCATGAAGCTCCTGATGAACAGTTCTGTGGTGACGTTGCTTCCAGAGGCAGTTTGTAACTTGGTAGTGAGTGTTGCAACTGAGGACAGACGATTTTTCCACGCTTTTTTTGAGCTTCATCACTCGGCGGTTCCGTTCTGTGAGCTTGTGTGGCCTATCACTTCGCGACTGAGACGTTGTTGCTCCTAGTCGTTTCCACTCCACAATAACAGCAGTTACAGTTGACAACGGCAGAAAGCAGGGCATAAATTTGACAAACTGACTTGTTGGAAAGGTAGCATCCTATGACAATGCCACATTGAGTAAGGCCATTCTATTGCTAATGTTTGTCTATGGAGGTTGCATGGCTGTGTGCTCGATTTTATACACCTGTCAGCGACGGGTGTGGCTGAAATAGCCAAATCCACTCATTTGAAGGTGTGTCCACATACCTTTTGTATATATAGGGTATGTTCTGAATATACACTGAACAAAAATATAAACGCAACGTGCAACAAAAGATTTTACTGAGTTACATTTCATGTAAGGAAATCAGTTAACTGAAATCAGTTCATTAGGCCCTAATCTATGGATTTCACATGACTGGAAATACAGATATGCATCTGTTGGTCACAGATACCTTCAAAAAGGTACGGGCGTGGATCAGAAAACCAGTCAGTATCTGTTGTGACCACCATTTTCCTCATGCAGTGCGACACATCTCCTTTGCATAGAGTTGATCAGGCTGTTGATTGTGGCCTGTGGAATGTTGTCCCACTCTTCAATGGCTGTGCGAAAATGCTGGATATTGGTGGGAACTGGAACACGCTGTCGTACACGTTGATCCAGAGCATCCCAAACATGCTCAATGGATGACATGTCTGGTGAATATGCAGGCCATGGAGAACTTGGACATTTTCAGCTTCCAGGAATTGTGTACAGATCCTTGTGACATGGGGCCGTGCATTATTATGCTGAAACATGAGGTGATGGCGGTGGATGAATGGCACGATAATGGGCCTCATGATCTCGTCACGGTATCTCTGTGCATTCAAATTGCCATCGATAAAATGCAGTTGTGTTCGTAGTCCATAGCTTATGCCTGCCCATACCATAACCCCACCGCCACCATGGGGCGCTCTGTTCACAACATTGACATTAGCAAACCGCCAGCCCACACGACGCCATACAGGCCGTCTACCATCTGCTCGGTACAGTTGAAACGGGATTCATCCGTGAAGAGCACACTTCTCCAGCGTGCCAGTGGCCATCTAAAGTGAGCATTTGTTCACTGACGTCGGTTACAACGCCGAACTGCAGTCAGGTCAAGACCCTGGTGAGGACGCAGATGAGCTTTGTTTCTTCTTCCCACAGTTTTATCAGCTGTCCGGGTGGCTGGTCTCAGACGATCCCACAGGTGAAGTAGCCGGATGTGGAGGTCCTGGGCTGGCGTGGTTACACGTTGTCTACGTATGTGAGGCCGGTTGGACGTACTGACAAATTCTCTAAAACGACGTTGGAGGCTGTTATGGTAGAGAAATTAACATTCAATTCTCTGGCAACAGCTCTGGTGGACATTCCACACCTGTGAGGTGGATGGATTATCTTGGCAATGGAGAAATGCTCACTAACAGGGATGGTAACAAACTTGTGCACCACATTTTAAAGAAATACACTTTTTGTGCATATGTAACATTTCTGGGGTCTTTTATTTCAGCTCATGAAACATGGGATCAACACATGTTGCGCTTACAGTGCTTTCGGAAAGTATTCAGACCCATTGATGTTTTCCATATTTTGTTACTTTACAGCCTAAAATGGCCCAAAAAAAAGAACCCTAAGCAATCTACACACAATACCCCAAAATGACAAAGCGAAAAAAGGTTTTTAGAAATGTTTGCAAATGTATACAAGTAAAAACAGAAATACCGTATTCACCTAAGTATTCAGACCCTTCGATATGAGACTCGAAATTGAGCTCAGGTGCATCCTGTTTCCATTGATCATCCTTAGAAATGTATACAAGTTGATTGGAGTCCACCTGTGGTAAATTCAATTGATTGGACATGATTTGGAAAGGCACACACCTGTCTATATAAGGTCACAAAGTTCACAGTGCATGTCAGAGCAAAAACCAAGCCATGAGGTCAAAGGAATTGTCCGCAAAGGTCCGAGACAGGATTGTGTGGAGGCACAGATCTGGGGAAGGGTACCAAAAAATGTCTGCAGCATTGAAGGTCCCCAAGAACACAGTGGCCTCTATCATTCTTAAATGGAAGATGTTTGGAACCACCAAGACTAGAGCTGGCTGGAGAAAGGCCTTGATCAGAGAGGTGACCAAGAACCTGATGGTCACTCTGACACAGCTCTAGAGTTCCTCTCTGGAGATGGGACAACCATTTCTGCAGCACTCTACCAATCAGGCCTTTATGGTAGAGTGGCCAGACAGAAGCCACTCCTCAGTAAAAGGCACATGACAGCCCGCTTGGAGTTTGCCAAAAGGCACCTAAAGGATTCTAAGACCATGAGAAACAAGATTCTCTGGTCAGATGAAACCAAGATTGAACTCTTTGGCTTGAATGCCAAGAGTCTCATCTGGAGAAAACCTGGCAACATCCCTGCGGTGAACCATGGTGGTGACAGCATCCTGCTGTGGGGCTGTTTTTCAGCGGCAGGGACTGGGAGACTAGTCAGGATCGAGGGAAAGATGAACGGAGCCAAGTAAAGAGATCCTTGATGAAAACCTGCTCCAGAGCGCTCAGGACCTCAGACTGGGGCGAAGGTTCACCTTCCAACAGGACAACAACCCTAAGCACACAGCCAAGACAACACAGGAGTGGCTTCGGGACAAGTCTCTGAATGTCCCTGAGTGGCCCAGCCAGAGCCTGGACTTGAATACGATCGAACATCTCTGGAGAGACCTGAAAATAGCTGTGCAGCAACGCTCCCCATCCAACCTGAAAGAGTTTGAGAGGACCTGCAGAGAAGAATGGGAGAAACTCCCCAAATACAGGTGTGCCAAGCTTGTAGCGTCATACCCAAGAAGACTCAATGCAGTAATTGCTGCTCAAGGTACTTCAACAAAGTACTGAATAAAGATTAAAGGGTCTGAATACTTATGTAAATGTGATATATCATTTTTTTATTTATACAAATTTGCAAAAATTCTAAAAACTTGTTTTTGCTTTGTCATTATGGGGTATTGTGTGTAGATTGATGAGGAAAAAAAAGCTATTTAATCAATTTCAAAATAAGGCTGTAAAGTTTTAAAAAAATGAAAAAAGTCAAGGGGGCTGAATACTTTCCGAAGGCACTGTATATTTTTGTTCAGTATAGTTTGAGACTTTATTTTATTCAAACCTCAAGCTTGCCAGCCGGATTCGGTGTTTACCCACCCCTGGGTTATACAATACAGACTACAGCAATAGCAGCAAGCTTACAAATGTCAAAAGGAGGTAGCGCGAGTATCTGACTTCATACAGTTAGACTATAGGATCCAATACAATGAGCTCATCAGAAGGTGGGTGAACTAGGCCTTCTGCATGCACATCCAAAGACATTGTGACATTGTTGAGATCACCATGGCACCGACAGAGAAGGCTGCTGTGCTTCTAGCTCTTTGGAAACTTTGCAGTATTTTGTTTTTTTACGTGTTATTTCTTACATTAGCACAGACATTATTTTGTGTCATTACATACAGCCGGGAAAAACTTTTGGATATCAAAGCAGGTAACTTACTAGCATTACGACCAGGAATATGACTTTCCCGAGTCGGAACCTTTGTACCCCTCAGGGCAATTGAACTGATTCCAGAGGCTGACCCAAAACACCGCCGGTGGAGGAGAGGTACTCGGAGTGGACTTCTAGTCCAACTCAGGAGGCGCACCCACCGCTTCCGAGTATATTACTTGCTAATGTTCATTCTCTGGATAATAAAGTTGATGAGCGCAGGGCGAGGATTTACTTCCAGAGAGACATCAGGAATTGTAACATACTCTGGCTCTCTCGGGATATGCTGTCTGAGTCTGTACAGCCATTTGGGTTCTCAGTCCATCACGCAGACAGGAATAAATATCGCTCCAGGAAGAAGAAGTGCGGAGGTGTATGTTTCATGATTGTAACTACTCATGGCGTGATTGTGATAACATACAGGAACTCAAGTCCTTTTGTTCACCCGACCTAGAATACCTCACAATCAAATGCAGACCGTATTACCTCCCAAGAGAATTCTCTTCGATTATATAGTCACAGCCATGTATATTCCCCCTCAAGCCGATACCACGACGGCCCTCAATGAACTTCACTGGACTTTGTGCAAACTGGAAACCACATATCCTGAGGCCGCATTTATTGTAGCTGGGGATTTTTGCAAAGCAAATTTGAGAAAAACATTACTGAAGTTCTATCAACACATTGACTGTAGTACTCGCGCTGATAAAACACTCGACCACTGCTACTCCAAATCCGGGATGCCTACAAAGCCTCCCCCGCCCTCCCTTTGGCAAATCTGTCCATGACTCCATTTTGATCCTCCCTTCCTATAGGCAGAAAGTCAAACAGGAAGTACCCGTGCTAAGGACTATTCAATGCTGGTCTGACCAATCGGAATCCACGCTTCAAGATTGTTTCGTGTGGTGTGGTGTGTGGTGAAGGCGCAACAGCGCCTCTTCAACCTCAGGAGGATGAAGAAATTTGTCTTGGCACCTAAAACCCTCACAAACTTTTACAGATGCACAATTGAGAGCATCCTGTCGGGCTACTTTATAGACTTGAAATCATCTACTGGCTACTTTAATAATGGAACACTAGTCACTTTAATAAGGTCTACATATTTTGCATTACTCATCTCATATGTATATACTGTATTCTATCCTATTCTACTGTATCTTAGTCTATACCGCTCTGACATTGCTCGCCCAAATATTTATATATTCCTAATTCCATTCCTTTACTTTAGATTTCTGTGTATTGTGTGTATTGTTGTGAAATTGATAGATATTACTTGTTAGATATTACTGCACTGTTGGAGCTAGAAACACAAGCATTTCGCTACACCGCAACAACATCTGCTAAACACATGTATGTGACAAATAAAATGTGATTTGATTTGTGATTTTAGTGTACTGCCCATAGAATTGCACAACAAATGCTCTCACTACAACCGTGTATCTGACATCATAACCTCTACGGGCTAGGGGGCAGTGATCAGAGTTTTGGAGAGTCTGGCATGCCCAAAGTAAAATGACTGGTACTCAGGCCCAGAAACTAGGAAATACACATAATTAGTAGTATTGGATAGAAAACACTCTGAAGTTTCTAAAACTGTTAAGATAATGTCTGTGTATAACAGACTGATATGGCAGGCGAAAACCCGAGCAAAATCCATCCAAGAAAATCAGATTTTGTGACATGCCTCCTTTTCCAATGGGTTGCTATAGGACATGCTTTAATCCAGGACCCAGGTTGCAGTACCTATGGCTTCCACTAGATGTCAACCGTCTTTAGAAAAAGGTTTGAAGAGTTTACCTTGAAAACTAGAGGAATACAGGATGTTTTTCCAAGTTGAGAGTGAAAGTAATTTCTGTCTGTGGCGCGCGAGACCCAGGAGCGTGCACCTCGGTTTTTTACTTTTCTATCGCCCAGGATATTATCCGTGTGAAATATAATACTTAATATACATAATAGTGTACCTAAGGATCGATTAGAAATGTTGTTTGATTTGTTTGGACAAAGTTTATAGGTATATTTTTTGTCTTGTATAATGGAACGAGTGGACGGTGGATTTCTGAACAGAATGCGCCAACCAAACGGAGTCTTATGGATATAAAGAGAGACTTTTTCTAACAATAGGAACATTGATTGTCTTGCTTGGACACTTCGGATTGCCCTCAGCAGAAGATCTTCAAAGGTAAGCGATTTATTTTAGCTCTTTTTATGTGTTTTGTGACACCCGCGCTGGTTTTATTAATATGCTAATGGGGGAAGTACACGGGGTGCTGTCCTCAGACAATCAAATGTTCTGCTTTCGCCGTAAAGCCTTTTGGAAATCTGACAACGCTGTGAGATTGCCAAGAGTCTAAGCTTTTGAAGAGTGTGCAACACTTGTATTTCCATGAATGTTTTATAATACTATTTTGTAATTTGAATTTGGCGCTCTCCAGCTTCACCGGATGTTGGCAAAATCGATCCCGTTCACGGGATTGCATCCCTAAGAGATCCTTAATCATAACATACTACTAAAGTATATTTCAAGAAGTAATTTAAATGGGGTCATACAATAGAGTATGAGCTTCTGGAAGTAGTAACATTGTTTAAATCATCATATTGTATTTTATAGGGTTCTTTTGTTAATATACAATATATGCTCCCACTGTATGCCATGTATACCTCGACACTATAGATATACAGTATATAGAATACAACACGTTCTTTAAAATGTGTGGCTTTGTGGTGTACAATAAAATCAGGTCCGTTATATTTCTCATGATTCAGTATTGCTTTTCATTTTAATATACGTGATCATTCATGTATCTGAAGCCGTATCTGTTTTCTAGCAACGGCAAAGAATGTTTTGTTGGTTTCATTGACCTATCGAACCTCAAACTCATGATTAAAGAAAACACTACAAAGCCACATTCATATAGTGATATTTAATTAGATACTGTTTTTTACAGTTGTTTACGATAATGAGGATTTCTATTTCTATAGTGTTTTTTATTAACCTCTTACGGAGAGCCCCACTCCCGACACTACCCGGTGAAATGTAAAGCGCCAAATTCAAAATCCAAAAGTTGAATTATTAAAAATTCATCAATATACAAGTGTTTCATAGCTCTGACTCTTGGCAATATCACAGCATTGTCAGATTTCAAAAAGGCTTTATGGCGAAAGCACAACATTTGATTGTTTGAGGGTAGCACCTCTAATATTTATGCATTAGCATAAATCCATAACCCAACCCGGGTCTCACAAAACACATAAAATCGCTAATATAAAATCGATTACCTTTGATGAAATTCTGCTGAGGGCTTCCCAAGTGTCCAACGAAGACAATCCATGCTTCTTTGGTTATAAAAAGTCATTTATTTTATCCATAAATCTCTGTTTGGTTGGCGCATTATGTTCATAAAATCCACCGTCGAGTCGCCCATAGAACCGTGAAGAGAACGCATATATTTACTATAATATTTCAACCAGATTGTAGCCTGAACGATAAGAAAGGAAAAAACAGTGGAGTGTGCACTCGGTTGCGCGCCTGCAAAAGCTTGTTGACATCTGAGCTCCCTGGACCATATTCTCTCCCTATCCGTTCTGGTCAGGGCTACCGTTTCCTGGTTTTGTATAGAGACTGTTGACATCTAGTGGAAGCCATAGGTACTGAAATCTCGGAGCTGCTTGCCTTTGAAATAAATAGGGAGACTGTCAAACAGAGCAAAGGACACAAAAAACAGTAATTCCGGATGGATTTTTCTTGGGTTTTCGCCAGCTATATCTGTTCTGTTACACTCACAGACATTATGTTAACACTTTTAGAAACTTCAGAGTGTTTCCTATCCAATAGTACTAATTATGTGCATATCCTATTTTCTGGGCCTGAGTGGGAGGCATTTTACTTTGGGCACACCAGACTCTCCGAAACCGTCACCTCGGGAGCCGCTCCCTAAGAAGTTAAAGTATGACACTTTAAAGGTTGTCATCCATACCCGAAATAGCTTATTGCAAGATAATTATCTCTACATGCTTTTTATGTTTAGATTTATTTGTGTATGTTAGTGCCGAAGAAGGAACAACCCAGACAGAACACTTTCTCTGTAGTGACATATTTTATTTTATAGTGTGTCAGTAAGCTCAGCAATGCCCATGTTTGAAACCTATTCTATCATACAATACTGTATATCTCCTCAGGTAGCTTATTTAATGCTCCAGAAATCCAATAACTGCACAAGGCACATTTATTTAGCTACTAGGAAATTCCACTAGAAATATGCAGTCCTCAATTCACCTCCGGCTCCGGCTCCGGCTCCGTCTCCTGCTCCCCCGCAATAGTAAAATACTGAAAAATATATACCTAATATAAAAAAGCGATGCATTGAGATACAGTTACACGTGGTTACACGCAGCAGGGTACACTGGTATGTACATTCAGTGGTGAATTTAGATGAGGCATTTTTCGTCTCCACTGCCCAAGGGTTCTCTCAATCTGTATCAATAATGCAACAAGCCTTTGAAATTGATTGTTTTAACATACGTGTATTACCACAAACAGCATAATGCAGTGTTACACCATCAGGGTTTTGTGTATTACTGTTCTGGAACCTTTGTTTCCAGAGAGTTCCGGAGCATATACTGTAGGGTCTTTGTAATTCAGCTTTCTGAAGTGTGTGTCGTGTCATGTGTCTCTGAGTACTGTTGTGTCCAGTTGCAGTGTGGTTGTGTGGGATTCATAGTGGGACATAGTTTATGGCTATTGTTGTGTGTGTTACGTTCCCTGAAGACACATCTAGATGTCGTCGCTTTAAAAAGGGAACTAACAAATGAGTCACTTCGACAACCAAACCAAAACAGAAGGGGTTTCAAATGGGTTCTTAAAGACATCAATGGGGGTGCCCACTGAAAGTTGGCAAAGAACTAGAATATGGTCCTAAACGACACCCACGATGGATGCCCACTCGATTTGCATTAGAAAAGACAAACTAAAGGAAAAATCTACACCAATTTAGGATAGTGAGTTACAGAGAATATAGACCAAACTAATAAGGAAAAACACCAGATTTAGGTCTGAAGTGGAAGAGCTAATGTGAGCTAAACATGACACTAATACAGCTACAACCGGAAGTGACTTTCTGTAGCAGGGTAGGAGAGTATTTTCGCTAACCCTAACCTAATTCTCCTAACCTGCTTCACGAATTATCATAACCTGCTGCATAAGTTCTCCTAGCCTGTCATTTCCGGTCGTAGCTGTATCGAAGCGGTGTGTTTTGAGGAAATCTCTAGCTCTCCCAACATCTCCTCTCCAACTGATACACTGGGCCAGCAGCTCTTAAAAACCAGCTGGACCCGCACAGGTGAAACACATCCTGACTAACGAGGTGACTCCAATCAGTGCGCGCCACCCCTAATCAGGATGTATGCGTCCAAAACTAACCTCGAAATGGAGAGAACAATTAAAGCCTGTAACAGTGTTTCTGGTGCCCAGGGCTGTATACAATTGTAGTATGATTGTGTGTTAGTGTGTAGGATTGTTTCTTTGTTGTGTGAATGAAAAAGAAAATGTATATACAGTATTTGGTGTGTAGGTTATTGTGTCTTGCAGTAGGTGTGTATTGCATGAAGAAAAAGTTGCACTGAGCAGTGCTCCTATACTGGGCTTCAACTGAATTACATTCAAAACCATTTCCAGTGAGCCAGCTCATCCAAACCCATCATCATGTCCCCCAGCACTGTAAGATGGTGAGAAAGAGCTGCCTATTTTTCAACAGCTCTGGAACAGCGTCTGTATTCTGAATGATGCTCTGTGTCTCTTCCTCCTCCTCCATTTCTTCCCGGGGGCTCTAATGGGTTTACCTTCACCCTCTCCCCCTCCCTCTCCTGGGTCAACTGCAGGGCCTAGAGGACATGACTTCCAGGAGTCTTGATGCGCTAATACATGGTACTTTATTTCATGTAGAAGTCGGAAGTTTACATACACCTTAGCCAAATACATTTAAACTCAGTTTTTCACAATTCCTGACATTTAATCCTAGTAAAAATTTATTTCAGCTTTTATTTCTTTCATCACATTACCAGTGGGTCAGAAGTTTACATACACTCAATTAGTATTTGGTACCATTGCCTTTAAATTGTTTAACTTGGGTCAAACATTTCGGGTAGCCTTCCACAAGCTTCCCACAATAAGTTGGGTGAATTTTGGCCCATTCCTCCTGACAGAGCTGGTGTAACTGAGTCAGGTTTGTAGGCCTCCTTGCTCGCACACACTTTTTCAGTTCTGCCCACAAATGTTCTATAGGCTTGAGGTCAGGGCTTTGTGATGGCCACTCCAATACCTTGACTTTGTTGTCCTTAAGCCATTTTGCCACAACTTTGGAAGTTTGCTTGGGGTCATTATCCATTCGGAAGACCCAGTTGCAACCAATCTTTAACTTCCTGACTGATGTCTTGAGATGTTGCTTCAATATATCCACATAATTTTCCTTCCTCATGATGCCATCTATTTTGTGAAGTACACCAGTCCCTCCTGCAGCAAAGCAACCCCACAACATGATGCTGCCACCCCCGTGCTTCACGGTTGGGATGGTGTTCTTTGGCTTGCAAGCCTCCCCCTTTTTCCTCCAAACATAACGATGGTCATTATGGCCAAACAGTTCTATTTTTGTTTCATCAGACCAGAGGACATTTCTCCAAAAAGTACGATCTTTGTCGCCATGTGCAGTTGCAAACTGTAGTCTGGCTTTTTTTATGGTGTTTATGTCGATATGACTTGTTTTACTGTGGATATAGATAATTTTGTACCTGTTTCCTCCAGCATCTTCACACGGTCCTTTGCTGTTGTTCTGGGATTGATTTGCACTTTTCGCACCAAAGTACGATCATCTCTAGGAGACAGAACGCGTCTCCTTCCTGAGCGGTATGACGGCTGCGTGGTCCCATGGTTTATACTTGCGTACTATTCTTTGTACAGATGAACGTGGTACCTTCAGGCGCTTGGAAATTGCTCACAAGGATGAACCAGACTTGTGGAGGTATACAATTTTATTTCTGAGGTCTTGGCTGATTTCTTTTGATTTTCCCATGATGTCAAGCAAAGAGGCACTGAGTTTGAAAGTAGGACTTGAAATACATCCACCTCCAATTGACTCAAATTATGTAAATTAGCCTATCAGAAGCTTCGAAAGCCATGACATAATTTTCTGGAATTTTCCAAGCTGTTTAAAGGCACAGTCAACTTAGTGTATGTAAACTTCTGACCCACTGGAATTGTGATACTGTGAATTATAAGTGAAATAATCTGTCTGTAAACAATTGTTGGAAAAACTATAGTTTGTTAACAGGAAATTTGTGGAGTGGTTGAGAAACAAGTGTTAATGACTTCAATCTAAGTGTATGTAAACTTCTGACTATATATTTAAACAATATATTTATATATTTTCTCTGATTGTATTTTTGTGGCCAGACACTCTGGAGAGCATTTCAGCAAACACATCAGCCAAAACAAGAAGTTACACACGCACATTCAGGCACACATTTACACACGCGCACACACACATGCATACACATGTATACACCCACACACCCTTCGTCCCCTGACCTTAGTGAGGGTGGCATCTGGAGTGTTTCTGCATGACTGGTGTTAGTCTCCCAATGGGACTGACACTGCGGGCACACAGACCAGACCTCCCTGATACTCTCTCTTTCTTTCTCTCTCTTTCTCTCTCTCTTTCTTTCTCTCTCTTTCTTTCTCTCTCACTCCTGCTCTTTTCTCTTGTTTTCTACTATCTATCTCTCTCTTTCTCTCTTTTGCTTTCTCTCTCTTTCTCTATAACAGTGGATAAATATATAATACATGTGGCTGGCACTCAGTGCATTAGGGCAACGATGTGTGATAATCCGATATAATGGCTAGATTAGTGATCCCTTTAATGGGTGGGCCTGATTAAGGGGAAAGTTGTTGATCATTCAGATGCCGTGCCACCTTCAATTACATAGGGGGTGGTGAACTGTTTCTTATTTTCTTCCTGTCCCTAGCTGTTACTTTGTGGATGTTTGGATGTGTGTGTGAGCGCTTCTGACTTCTCAGTGATTGCCCTATAAAAAGCAGAGCAGAAATCCATCCAGGTTGAATGGAGTTTTGGTGTTACACATTGTACTTCTGAGCCCCCTGACAGCAGCCATCAACACCCTCTACACTGACCTACTCTAGTCCTTCCACAATACATCTGTGAAGAGAGGGCAGATGTGACAACTATAACAGGAAATAGCAGGTACCTATGTAATTACACTGTGATAAAATAAGTGGATGCTGTTATGAAGTACTAGACACTTTTCTGGGTCGTCTTTGAAAACATTGGTAAGTGCTTAGTGCTTTAATTTAGGCCTACATTTACGGTCAAATATTTTTAAATACCAGTATGCAATTTGATGTATATTTACCCAGGAATAATGCCAATGTTATGTGAAATACCTTATTAATGACATCATGTGGAAATTTAATTGACATAGAACCATTGGCATGTGAAGGGCATGACCTTAGGAAGTAGCTGAGTGGCAACAAAAGACTTGGTTACCTGGAGTTTACCAAGATTTGTATAGTGTGACGTATTATGATGTGGGAATGTTTGACGCTGAGTTGTTTAGAGTTGTGATCAAAGATGCCAACCTCCATCCCTGCTGAGATCTCAGTCTTTTGGTTCTGAGATTAAATGGAATTGAAGGTTTTAGAATCAGTGCTGAACTGAATTTCTTAGGGTTGTCATGCAATATACTGTAGTAGAGCTGTAATAAATGTTAGTTTTAATCCCCTGCTTTAAAAGATGGTTTTGAAAAGTGATTTCTGACAACTTACCAGCCCTGGTACTACAGTATCTCTTGCCACTGGGCACAGACATCAGATACATTTCTAGTTTTGATTTACATTTGATTGAGTTGTCAACTAATTTGAATTCTACGTGAAATCAACATAAATGTGAACCATGTCATTGGATTTAGGTTCAAAGTTGGGTATAAAAAAAAGAACAAATTGATGCAATTAGTTTTCGACATTGATTCAACGTCCTCACATTTAATTACCAGTAACTGTACATCATCCAAAACATGACAACGGGATATTTCTAGTTATTGTATTGAGTCATCTGTCTGCGGCTAGAATGCCTAAGAGAAAAAGCAAATGGGATCCTTTCAAGACGTCATCAAAGAATCATTATCAGCTCTCATTGACCTTTGTTTGAATTACCATGCCTCTGTGCTTAATTTGGCATGTATTATTGATGATGGCCCAACCGCGTCCACAGGACTACTCCATTTTCCATCTTTGTCATTTAGGCAGCGTAGCGGTGTACATCCAAACGCTAAACCAGTTAGATCAGTCTTTTTTCAGTTTGTCACCATGGTCAATTAACCTGTACACTTTATATAGATTGATTCTGTCCAGCTTTGGTTCACTTCCTGACTTTTTACATGTCAAATCAAATCAATTCAAATTGTATTAGTCACATGCGCCAAATACAACAGGTGTAGACACAGTGAAATGCTTACTTACGAGCCCTTAACCAACAATGCAGTTTAAAAAAATACGGATAAGAATAAGGAATAAAAGTAACAAGTAATTAAAGAGCAGCAGTAAAATAACAATAGCAAGACTATATACAGGGGGGTACCAGTACAGAGTCAATGTGCGGGGGCAGCGGTTAGTTGAGGTAATATGTAGATGTAGGTAGAGTTATTAGAGAGTAGCAGCGGTGTAAATTAGAGGGAGAGGGGGTAGTAGGGGGGGGCTATGCAAATAGTCTGGGTAGCCATTTGATTAGATGTTCAGGAGTCTTATGGCTTCGGGGTAGAAGCTGTTTAGAAGCCTCTTGGACCTAGACTTGGCACTCCGGTACCGCTTGCCGTGCGGTAGCAGAGAGAACAGTCTATGACTACGGTGGCTGGAGTCTTTGACAATTTTTAGGGCCTTCCTCTGACACCACCTGTTATAGAGGTCCTGGATGGCAGGAAGCTTGGCCCCAGTGATGTACTGGGCCGTACGCACCCTGTGTAGTGCCTTGCGATCGGAGGCCGAGCAGTTGCCATACCAGGTAGTCATGCAACCAGTCAGGATGCTCTCGATGGTGCAGTTGTAGAACCTTTTGAGGATCTGAGGACCCATGCCAAATCTTTTCAGTCTCCTTAGGGGAATAGGTTTTGCCGTGCCCTCTTCATGACTGTCTTGGTGTGCTTGGACCATGTTAGTTTGTTGGTGATGTGGACACCAAGGAACTTGAAGCTCTCAACCTGCTTCACTACAGCCCCGTCGATGAGAATGGGGGTGTGCTCTGTCCTATTTTTCCTGTAGTCCCCAATCACGTTGAGGGAGAGGTTGTTGTCCTGGCACCACACGGCCAGGTCTCTGACCTCCCTATCTTGTCGTTGTCGATGATCAGACCTACCATGGTTGTGTCATCGGCAAACTTAATGATGGTGTTGGAGTCGTGCCTGGCCGTGCAGTCGTGAGTACAGGAGGGGACTGAGCACGGCCCTGTGTTGAGGATCAGCATGGCGGATGTGTTGTTACCTACCCTAAACACCTGGGGGCGGCCCGTCAGGAAGTGCAGGAGGGAGGTGTTTAGTCCCAGGGTCCTTAGCTTATTGATGAGCTTTGAGGGCACTATGGTGTTGAACGCTGAGCTGTAGTCAATGAATAGCATTCTCACATAGGTGTTCCTTTTGTCCAGGTGGGAAAGGGCAGTGTGGAGTCCAATAGAGATTGCATCGTCTGTGGATCTGTTGGGGCGGTATGCAAATTGGAGTGGGTCTAGGGTTTCTGGGATAATGGTGTTGATGTGAGCCATGACCAGCCTTTCAAAGCACTTCGTGGCAAAAGACGTGAGTGCTACGGGTCGGTAGTCATTTAGGCAGGTTACTTTAGTGTTCTTGGACACAGGCACTATGGTGGTCTGCTTAAAACATGTTGGTATTACAGACTCGAACAGGGAGAGGTTGAAAATGTCAGTGAAGACACTTGCCAGTTGGTCAGTGCATGCTTGCAGTACACGTCCTGGTAATCCGTCTGTTATTTGCCTCGAAGCGAGCATAGAAGTAGTTTAGCTCGTCTGGTAGGCTCGTGTCACTGGGCAGCTCTCGGCTGTGCTTCCCTTTGCAGTCTGTAATGGTTTGCAAGCCCTGCCACATCCGACGAGCATCAGAACCGGTGTAGTACGATTCGATCTTAGTCCTGTATTGACGCTTTGCCTGTTTGATGGTTCGTTGTAGGGCATAGCGGGATTTCTTATAAGCTTCCGGGTTAGAGTCCCGCTCCTTGAAAGCTGCAGCTCTAGCCTTTAGCTCAGTGCGGATGTTGCCTCTCATCCATGGCTTCTGATTGGGGTATGTACGTACGCTCACTGTGGGGACGACGTCATCGATGCACTTATTGATGAAGCCAATGACGTGGTGTGGTTATGTGGTGTATTCCTCAATGCCATCGGTGTATTTCTCAAACGCTCACCGCCTCTGGGTTAGCGTTTTCTTGTATGCTTATGGCGGAATACAGCTCATTCAATGCTGTCTTAGTGCCAGCCTCAGTCTGTGGTGGTATGTAAACAGCTACGAAAAATACAGATGAAAACTCTGTAGGTAGATAGTGTGCTCTATAGCTTATCATGAGATACTCTACCTTAGGCGAGCAATACCTTGAGACTTCCTTAGATATCGTGCACCAGCTGTTATTTACAAAAATACAAAGTCCACTGCCCCTTGTCTTACCAGACGCCGCTGTTCTATCCTACCGGTACAGAGTATAACCAGCCAGCTGTATGACGATAGTGTCGTCGTTCAGCCACGACTCCGTGAAGCATAAGATATTACAGTTTTGAATGTCCCGTTGGTAGTTTAATCTTCCGCGTAGGTCATCAATTTTATTCTCCAAAGATTGCACGTTTGCTAGCAGAATGGAAGGAAGTGGGGGTTTATTAGATCGCCTACAAATTCTCAGAAGGCACGCCCTCTGGCCCCTTTTTCTCCACCTCCTTCTCACGCAAATCACGGGGATCTGGGCTTGTCCCCGAGAAAGCAGTATATCATTCGCGTCGGGCTCGTCAGACTCGTGAAAGGAAAAAAAGGATTCTGCCAGTCCGTGGTGAATAAGCGCAGTCCTGATGTCTAGAAGTTATTTTCGGTCATAAGAGACGGTAGCGGCAACATTATGTACAAAATAAGTTAAAAAATAAGTTACAAACAACGCAAATAAACAAACATAAAAACACAATCGGTTTGGGACACATAGAACATCAGCCTTCTTCTCCGGCGCCATTTTAAATTTTTTACATAATATGTTACATCTTATGTTACGTAGTCCCTACATATTTGTGGTAATTTTTTAAATATTTTTCTGTTTTTAACTGCCATTCAGTTTTGCGGTCTCAACGTGTAGGTCTAAATGCATTTGTGGATGCAGAAGCAACCTTATTTTCCCAATCAGGTTTTTCCTGATTTCATGTTGCTATTGGGCGGCACCCGAAGTGGCTCCTTGGACATAGGGATATCTGCTTAGTTTGGCATCCTGCTCAGTTCATTAACAATATCCTAAGACCTAGATCATATGTTTTGTTGGGAGTTGATGAAGTTTGGATAAGATAATGAGGTCATTTTTCTCCTTGTGAATGTTATTCTGAGACTGAGACCTAGCAGTCCTTAATTAAACCTTTCTCCTTTCAAAATGCCTCAGGTTCAGCCTGGACTTTTTCTCACTGACAACGTTTCTATCCTTAGCCTTGTCAGACTGTGTCTTTGGGTTCAGCTCTCAGACACCTCCATGTCCCTCATGGTCTGATGAGAAAGAAGCTGAAGGACAGAAAGGCCTCATTGGAAGGATTTGAATTAAAATTATTATTATAAGGTCTTATTATGGTTTATGTCCCTGGTCTAGAGGAGTAGAGTAGTACTTCGTTGTTGTTGGGGGTTTTATGCAGTTTTTTATGCTTTTACAAATTGTACTTTTACATTGAACATTGAACATTTTTGAAATCCTGGGATTAACTTTTCCTATTATCATGACATCATGACAAAAATATACAGATAATTATGCCCATCAAATAATTGGACATATTTGCATTTCCTCCAAGTCTATTATTTTGGGTGAAAGGTGAATGAAGGGTCACTCTTGACATGATGTAAGCCCCTCCGCAAAGGATACGAGTCTAGCTGATGGGTAGATCCGCGCCTGTAATGGTCAATTTAACTGACAAGGAATTTTATGTTTGGTACAAAGAAAGTTCTGAAAGGCGCCTTTCTCATTTCCATTCCATTTCACATGGCTGTGTCTGCACTTACAAAAAGCCGCACTGGTAAAGTACCACATAGTACCCAAGACTCTCTACTTCCCCTTAATTGGGATATCAATAATTAACTGACCAATAAACTCCCTGAATAAGTTATGTTGTTAGCTCTCCTTACTTCCACTGGCCAGTCCAGACCCATCTTCAAATATTTGTTATTTCGCAACAATGAAAAACAATATAGTTTGGGTGTGCGATATAAGATATTTTAATTAATTTGTTTATATTTAGGGTGTGGGTTTAAACCTGTTGTAGTTGACCTTCTTCCAAAGTTGTGAGACTGTGAGTATGCCAAGCTTTTTATCAACTCAATCTTAATAGTTTATCACCCTTTTTTAAAAAGAATTTCCATGTCTTTTTATTCCAAGTTGTACATTTTTTTATTCCCTAATGTTTCTTTTAAAAGATCTCTGGTGCACATTTCACTTAAAGCCGCTCATCACCTTGTGTTCATTGAAATCCTTTATTTGGCTTGTACCCAATCTTGCCTCAAATCACAGTGTACGGCAACCAAAGAGAGCTCGGATTCATTTCATCTGATTCATGCAGTGCTTTGATAACTTTCCAGTGCTTTACATTTCCATCCAAATGATTCCGTAGGTGCAGCTCATTAAGCAAATCAGATCCTAATCTGTGTTCTTTGGCGTCTGTATCTTACCAGCCACCTGTGACAAACAACAATTGTAATTTGTCTAATGAATTCAAGGGTATTTTTTTATCTTCTTCCTCCCAGAGTGTCTGATGTACCTGTTCCACACTCCATTATTCCTCGCGGTGCCATTCACGGGTATTATCTACATCAGCCGTTAGCCCCAGACTGTGTCATTATCAACAGTAGCAACAAGCGTGTCTCTTTTAGCTGCTTCTACTTATGTTCCACTTCAGTTTTTTTCCTTTTTTCCTCTTTTATTTAATGCAATCACTTTTTTCCGTAGCAGAGAGGGGACTTTGTGAAAGATACAATTTTTTCATGGCTTATATGCAAGGACACAAATAACCAAACATTTAGAGAATAGATTTTTCAGTAGCATAACGTGCCAGATTGTTGCTACTTAGGCTGCGTTTACACAGGCAGCCCAATTCTGATCTTTTTCCCACTAATTCGTCTTTTGACCAATCACATTAGATCTTTTCACATCAGATATTTTTTCAGAGCGGATTTGATTGGTCAAAAGACCAAAGAGTGAAAACATTATCAGAATTGGGCTGCCTGTGTAAACGCAGCCTTAGGCTCTTGGTTAATTAATCAGGTCCTTGAATATACGTTCCATCTGAGTCTCCTACAGTATATTTTACACACCCTGCTGAGTTGTCTTTATCTAATGCAATTTAAACTAACAAGCAACTAAATGATCCACTTGATTAATACCCTATTATACCTGAATGTAGAGATTGCCCTTTTCATTATTTAATTGTTTGGTTTGATCATTAGGACTTTGAATGCATTTGTTATTGTGAGAAAATCTCTCTTCAATGGCAAAATAAAAGCCATTTGATTGTGAATGTTTTATATTTGTAATATTGGACAAAAATATATAGTTTAGCTTGATTTGCATAATAATGACATTAGCTGTCATTATACGTAACTTACCACCCTTCACAAGCATCTAGAAAGGTAATACTACAATAGTAAAGTTTAAGATGTCTGAGTATATAGTATGTACATTTGTATACATTCTTAAAAGGTCATGAATGAAAATGAGTTCTGACTCTCTGTAAAGATACACATGGTAGGGGTCAATGTAGAGTTCTAACAATCAACATGCTGCCGTGTCTGCGTTATTGCCTTGCTAATTCAAAGGGCTCAAATGCCTATGCAGGTATGCAGGTAAACATTTCACTGTACATTGTTAATTGTAATGCTTTTTTTTACTATGCTGCCAGAGTCTTCTCTCCAAAGCCAAAACTGGCGGTGGAGAACAGTGGCGCTGTTTCCCCTAATGCAGATTCCATTTTTAAGATGCAAGCAATACGACACAATGCAAATGTGACAGGCCCTGTGTTCATAGCCAGATAAATTGTAGTCAGGAACTGAATATTTGAGCTTTTATTAAATGTAGTAACCTGATTCCGAGGGGTTGGGTCCAATTTCAGTTGAAGGCAGTTGTACAACTGACTAGGTATCCCCTTTCTCTGTATTGCGATTGGGTTTGTCTTAAAGGAGCAAAGCCAAGTCCTTTATGAGTGATGACAAGAGACTTATACACAACAACAGCCTTTTTCACTTTCTGATGTCATTTATTTTTTCTTCTCCATTGAGCCGTTTGTTTTTAAAGGCCCTAATTGAAGTTCATAATGACTGACAATAATGACGTGTTTAAACTTAGTGATGATTAATATGTTGAATTATTGGGAATTTGTTTCCACACTGGTAACTGAGGTAGTTGCGCTTTTGGTGACAAAATGGCTCTTTGAGTGACAAACAATACAAATGTTTAGAGGTTGTTAACTAAACATTTTTAAACTGTTTCAGCATCAATAATTCCTTAAACCATCACTCTCTGCCATGTCTGACTTTCTTTGTCTTTGAATAGCAATACATTTGCCGTAAGTTTCTTGCAGTTCAGTGGAACATAAACTTTCCAACCATTTTCCCCCCACACTACATTTTTAACACAGTGTAGTCTGACAATGTCATCCCTTCATAGCTTGTTCCAAATGTCAAGTACTTTGTCTCCTTCTGCCTTGCTGACAGCCCCAATTAGTCTATTCATGCTTCATTACCAGGCCCCTTTTTAATCAGAATTAAAAGTGATGAGGGGGAAAAGAACACAAACGCACACAGATGTAGGCTACGTTTAAAAGTGCCACCCCATGCTGTTCCCTAAACCTTCTGTACCTAGACCTTTTGACTTGACCAACTATAAACGCCGCCATTTAGCATTGATGTACTAGAGTCTTCACTCCCCCAAATAATGACATCCCCCGTTAATCACTTTGTTATTCGTTTCTGGGCGAGTTCATTAACAGCTCATCAGGAATTTGGAGGTTGCGACGTGGTGTGTCTAGCAGGGTTATCAAACGGTTTTAATAAAAATAAACCGAAAGATGGAAAGAGAGAAAAAGAGCTGAAGTCTAGTGGATGTTTGACATGGTTTTGTGAGATGGAGAGAGAGAGAGAGAACCAAAAGAGAATGAGAGAAAAAGAGAGCTAGAGAGATGGCACTGCCTGTAACCGTGACCTTGTTAAAGGAGAACAAGGAATTCTGAGGCACTGCGTCGTCGTGGCGACACGCTCACCAATGAGATGGAATGGAGAGGCTATCTGGGTTTGTCACTTTTCATTAACCTCACATAGCCCCTACTCACACACACACACACACACACACACACACACACACACACACACACACACACACACACACACACACACACACACACATTGCTCCAAAATGGGATTTGAACCAGCGTGCACTGTAGTCTTAGAAGCAGGAGAGGGTGAAAAGCTCAGGAACAATGGGCTGTCATTGAGATGGGCAGTGTTGGCCATTCAAACATGCACCATGCATAAACATTGATTACACCATGGATACACCCTGAAAAAAGCCTACACCCTTACACTGCTTGGTTTAAAGCCACTTGGTTGAAAAACATTCTAACAATGTTAATGATCTTTTATTTGTAATTATTTGATAGTCTAATTTCATGTTTTCGTTTTGGCTTTAATTTTACTTCTCTGATCATTCTTTATATTTTTTTTTATAGTTTACGAACTTTCAACATTGTACATCATCTTTTCCCATTAGGTATGCTCCATAAATATTTCCCCAGTCTGCTTGAAAGAAAAGTTGAAAAGAACAATCTCTTTATTAAATACTGTTACATAACATTCTGATTAGGTATGTCATTTCCTGCATGAATGGAAAATCAAATGCCGCAAGAGGAGGTCATAACAGCCTTAATTCGTTAAATGAAAATATTTGACAGATTGTTACGGCATTCCAGGCAAAGTGCTTTGATTCGTTAAATGACATTTCTTTACAGATTGTTCTGGGCTGGCATTCCTTCGCTTAATTAAGAAGGCAGCTAGAGTCCTTATCAACTTTCAAGGTTGACAAAACATAACATATTATTATTTAGTTTATAGACTTCTTGAACACTCAATGGAGTTGGAGATATTTTTGATGATTAAATGTTTGATTCTTCCCAATTCTCATTTTAACTGTGAATTTTTTAAATTCAAGCTTTTCTTATATCATTAAATCTTTTCACTGTTTTGTTATTCATATTTCTTATAAGTAAGTAACAATTCGCAATTGGTCTTGCAATGTTAGAAAAATAGTTGATTTCTTGGTCCATATTGTGTGTATTCCATTGGGGACCACGTTGGAAACAAGTTCATTTTACTTTAACGTGTTATCCCCTGGGTTGTACCCAGTGCATATTTTCTCCCAATAAATCAATCAATCACAATCCTAAGAAAGTTTTGTGACATAAATGTAAATGTTGCCTAACCAGAGTGTTGATCCCTAGATGAGGTATATGCGTATTGTGAGGCCAAGTCCCAGATCTTTTCATATGTCACAGGTACTGTATGTGGTTTGTGGGGACATTTCTGCACAGCACACAGCTATTAGTGGCCATCCACACATGTGCATTAATGGCCATCCACACGTGTGCATTAATGGCCATCCACATGTGTGCATTAATGGCCATCCACACGTGTGCATTAATGGCCATCCACACGTGTGCACTCAACTGAGGAAGAATTTGTACATACATTCTTGTACACACAACTCAGTTGATCACTGCAAATCGAACCTCTCGATTTTCCCACCTACGTCAGGCATTCAGGTGGAGGTTTCACTTCAAATTGAATTGGAATGAAAATTGCTTGTAAATAACTTTTTGGAATGACATTACTGTGAGCAAGGCTGCTCGTTCCAACAGTTCTCTGGAGAGAGACACTCATATGGCCCACACTTAGTGAATTAATTAATTAATTAACAAATGTCTGAATGGCTGAATGAATGACTGAATGGCTGAATGAATGACTGACTGAATGACTGACTGAATGAGTGACAATGAATGAATGACTGAATGAATGAATGGCTGAATGAATGACTGAATGGAATGAATTACTGAATGAATGGAATGAATGGAATGAATTACTGAATTACTGAATTACTGAATGAATTACTTACTGAATGGCTGAATGACTGAATGAATGACTGAATGGAATGAATTACTGAATGACTGACTGAATGAATGAATGAATGAATGACTGAATGACTGAATGAATGACTGAATGAATTACTAAATGACTGACTGAATGACTGAATGAATGACTGACTGAATGACTTAATTAATTAATGAGCGTTGGAACAAACAAACTAACAGTTGCTTTCTCTGTCATCTCTGTCTTCGAAATCAGACAGAGCACCAAGCTATCATCTGTTGTCTGTGTACTTCTACAAAGAGCATATGGATCTCTTCTCTTGCTCTCTTGGATTACGAGAATTTGAGTTTGTTGAACAGCTCAAATGATTTTTAAAGTAAACAATGTTCTATTTATATTTTAGTTCTTGTATACTCATGCTGTTTTTTGATGAGAAAGCCATTGAAAAGTGGGTCCCCATCGAGCATGGACCAGAATGGAGGGGTTAGCCATCGACTCCCTCACTGTTCCCTTTTACACCAAACTCGTCTTTCTTTCTGCTGTTTACTGTAAACAAAGAATTGCCCCCAAAAAGAAGGAGCGCACCTCAACAACATCTCAATATTATAAATGTATAAAAAAATATTGGCATAAAAATAATATACTCATAACACCCGATGAAACAAAATGAAAGTGCCACAGTGCTAACATGAAAAGGAATACATAAAAGCAGTACCTTTCATTATTTTTGTACTTTGATTTATTTTTTTCCATGTCAGAGTTGCATCGTGTAGGCTATTCGGTGATTAGCCCATCTCTGGGGCAGGGATGGCAGGCAGGGTGTATTGGGTAATTTGTGTGTCAGGGCTGTGGAACATCCCCATCTTCATTGGGGATTAACATGAGGAATTCTCTGGAAAGTCCTTTTGAATAAGGATGCCATTTTATTTACAGTAATTACATGACGACAGGGAATTCTGTGGTAAAAATGTAATCTGGAATTCCGTAGGATTCCCTGTTGCTCATTAGTATTAAAGCTTTGAACAGATGCCTTGTACTTCAATAATGTTACCTATTTATCAACAAAGGTGCATTGTGCCATATGGACAACAAAGCAAGGCATACCTGCATGGATGCAAATGGCATACATTTTGTTAAAATTCTGGTTCACCATCACAGTTGAAAGTGTGTTTTGAAGATTTGAGTATTGAATATTCAGTGTTGTATGGTTGATTCCAGAACTAGGTCATTAGCACTTCATTTATGGCTTTGAACCCATTTAAATAATAAAAAAGGGGGAAATAGTAAATCCGTTAATGATCATAAAACCACAGTGGTACTCATCCAATTTTACTTTCACTAGTGAATATGAATAATGAAACCAAATAATGTGTTATTTTATTATTTTTTTTTGCTGCAAGTCAACCCCCTGGACCATGTCCAATTACCAGGCAGCTATGTGCAGATCGCCAGCATGTGAGGAAGGGAGATGGTTAAAAAAGGAAAAAAGGTTTCCTAACAGGGCCAAATGAAGACGGGTCCACATAAAGAGCCCTCTGAGTGCAGATAAAGCTGCTCATTAGTGGCCCCTGCCTGAACAATACACACATGCACCCACACACACACACCCCTGTTCCATGTTCCTGTCCCTGCCAACCAACCATCCAACTGCTCCCCTGAAACATCTGCCGGTACTAGGCAGTACGCCACACAGGGCTCTATCCACTCACCACTGTGCCACAACAGGCTGGCTATTAGTGTGTTGAGAACCTGGGTTTTTGAGTGGGGGATGGTGGGGGGTCCGGGGGTTTTACCCCCAATGTATTTGTTGTGTGTTTATAGAGGTATTTCTTTGTTTAGAGTTGATTCTTTGGCTCCACACAACTGTGTCTCTGGTGCGTACTATACAGTACGGTTCTCTGATGTCGGTCAGGATAACTCTGTCACATTGTACATTTACACTTTGAGTGATGTCATGTCATGGGGGACTTGGAATGGAGATAGAACATTCTAGGAAAATACTTTTGCCTGATTTTGGACATTGGTCTCCTGATTATGCCCTGCCCTACCTTGCTCCTTTAGCATGCTAATAGCTTTCAACAGATTTAATTTTATGACATCCATCAACAATGTCCCAAGGGCTCCGTGAATGACCGTCTCTATAAGGCTACTGAAGATTACTCTGTGGCCCTCTTCAAAATGGCACTCGTCTTTGGGCATTAGCCGACATGAGAAGGATGTTATCACAGAGGATTAATTCTGCGGTAATGAAACATTTGTCTTCTGAAGGCTTAAGACAGTAAGACAGAGAAAATATGGCCATTGATTGGTCCATTGGTGCCATTTTGTTTCTAGTGTACATGGCAAAGCCCAGTGATATCAGAGAGGGTGTGAGAAGTCAGGGGGACATTATCCGCTGGGGTGAAGGGTATTTCGGGAACTGAACAGTTCTGACTGTAGCTGTGTTCTTTGCCATTGTTCTAAGTCTCTCTGAGCAGCATCCTTCATAGGCTAGACTTCTCCTCAATCTGAATGAGAGAAAGACGTCTCATTCACTACCTCAGCTTTAGTTCCTTTCTTCTGCCAGTAGTTAGTTGTATTCCACAAAAGGAAGAACATGTGTTTTTATTCTATACATGAAAAAGGAAAATGCTGGTAACCTTAGATACTGTGTTGATTGCTCTGGAGTCTAGACATACGTTTTGATTGCTGTAAAGTTTAGGGTTAGCTGTCTGTGTTTAAAGACGCACTCCAGCTATTTAGGAACTTTTCCTGTTGAAAAACAATAGCTCACGCATAAATAGTGTAATTTACATGCACTTAAGGGTAAAACACACATGTTTTGAGCAAACTGCAAACTTCAAGGAGTAGGCCATTCAAGGGGTTGGTCTGATGGTGCCCTCTGTCATCGGCCTCCCCCTTCCTTTAACATAGCCAGACAATCTGCCAGTGTTGTGTAGGCAGACTAGGCACCAACAGAGCTGCTATTTACCATCCTTCACCTCTCCTCATCCCTCATTCCCTCCCTTCTTCCTACCTGTGGGCAGCTTCACATTCACTTTGTTTCAAGAGAGACCCCCACTGTGTCCTTGAAGTAGAAGGCTCACATTATTTCAGTAGGAAAATCCNTAAAGTTCTCTCTGTTCTCCCTGCTCTCTCTCTCCCTCCTCGTTGGTCGTTCTATCTCTCTCTCTCTCTCTCTCTCTCTCTCTCTGTCTCTCTCTCTCGTATTCACTTATCAACACAGTTTAAGAATTAAAACCCCAAAGACAAGCTCAAGCAAATGTTACAAAATAATTCACAGCATATTCTGACAGTCATTATTTTAAAGTTAAACCCCCAACAATACTCCGAAGGGAAAGGTGCCAGTATCTCAAATCAAAACAAATCAAATGTTATTAGTCACGTGCCGAATACAACAGGTGTAGACCTTACAGTGAAATTCTTACTTACAAGCCCTTAACCAACAATGCAGTTTAAAAAATCTGAATAAGAATAAGAAATAAAAGGAACAAGTAATTAAAGAGTAGCAGTAAAATAACAATAGCGAGACTATATACAGGGGGTACCAGTATAGAGTCAATGTGCGGGGGCACCGGTTAGTCGAGATAATTGAGGTAATATCTACATGTAGGTACAGTTATTAAAGTGACTATGTGTTAGGGGGGAAATGTGTATTGGGGGGAGAGTTTCAATGTTCGAAATTGTTTAGAACTCAAACAAGCCCATGCTTAGACTTCCCCATATTGCAATGCATTGTAATATTTCACCCACTCCAGCTCGATAGAACTGTGACCAATGTGGAGTACATACTACATTTTGGGGTTTGACAATTGTTCATAACTGGTAATGTGTGTGAACTTGACCGTCTTATGCACTCAAATTAGGAGTGAAAACCGTACTGGTGTTTACAGGGCCAGAGATGTGGTTCTGTGAAATCTATGCCAGGGCACAGGAAGTACAGGACAGCGTTCTGTTGGTTTGTCTTAAAAGGGGAAGGAGGCAGCTCCCAATGGGGAAACATGCATTTGACAGCACTTACTCCTGGTGACCTCTTCAGAGAGTGTCTGACAGGAAGAGGAAGGGGGGGTGAGGAGGAGGAGAACAGGGAGGGGGGTATCTCTGGGGCTGGCTGTAGGCTGGTGACACGTGCACACACACACGCACGCACACACTTTCCCTCCTAACACCCACAGACACGGGACTCACTGTACCAGACACTATTTTCCTCTCATCCTCCTTTTCTCACTGGAGAAGTAGAGAGTGAGAAATAGGGAGTAAAAAAAGCCCTTTAATTGTCCTCCTCCCTTGCTCCCCTTGGCAGCACAGCCACAGTGCATGCATGTGATTTTACATATATGAGCAATACATACCTGGTTTAGCTTCTGAAACGAGATTGACATGAGGATAGATAGTTGTCCCCTAAGAGAATGGATCAAGACCAAACAAGCAGCGAGACAAATATGATATGGCTGTTGAAGTTCCTCATCTGACTGGTCGTGACCAATGTTCCCTCTAAGCTGTAGAAGAAATATCTGAGATTTTATTGTAGGCAGAACACATCAGAGTAGGATTCTATTGCATTGACAGGCACTACTCAGCCCCTACTGTACACAGACCGATGCAGCATAAACAATCAGAGCTGCAGAAGGCCTATATGCAAATAGAACATTGCCATATATGGATCTGTGCCATTTACTTTTAACTGGACTGTGTTTACAGCATGAGCAGTCGTGAGTAGATGCACTTTTTTAAAATCAAAGTGAGAGCTGTATGCAGCAACGTGTGCACATTTTGTTCATATCCTTTGCTACTTAGTGAGTTATTAGCCCAGCTATAGATAATTTGTAGTCAGCAATAGGGGAGTGATTGCTTCCTACAAGAGCATAAAACATGTACATTTCTAGACATCTTTGAAAAGCGAGTCAGGTAAATAGCTTTTCTTTTGTCTTAAAGGGGCAGTGTTGTATTTTGAGACAGGCTTGAATAAGCTAAGTAACCAATAGGCAGAGGGTAGTATACTTTTTCTGATTCTCTGTAATGATGGTATGGGAATAATAAAGCATCTTATTTTGTAAAGTGGTTTCTTGCATCAAACAACACAACAACATTTTCAGTCACCTCCTTGTCTGAGTGGATAAAGGTTAATGTCAAGCCCTGCATGTTTTTTTCAAACGTCTCGTGGAATGTAGGCCTACATTGAACACCACACATTGGCTGCTACTGTAGACTGAATGATAGAACAGCTATTTCCATGTGAAAATGTTATGGGATGCATTTTCTCCATTGTTTTTGATGGTAGGCCACTCTGGTAGACCTACATTATGATCAAATAGCCACAGTAGCCTACTTGGCAACTGTAAAACTGTAACTTAAATCGGGTACAGCCTCAGTGTTCACAGTAAGCACGCGCTGGAAGTTGCACAGAATTTTCACAACGTTCAAGTTTGCGCTCAGCAGACCTGAAATTTGCTCAGTGCCCCCCCCCCCCAAAATTGAGGGAACACTGGTCGTGATGTTGTGCTCTCGCTTTAGGAAGTTACCCCAAAGGTATCCAGGGAGCGGCTGGGGAGCTGCAGAGAGATGGAGTGGTGTGTGTGCACATGCGTACGTGCGTGTACTATGACGGCTCGTCTGATATCTGGCGTCAGCTCTGACCATATCTCCCCCAGTGACATCGCCTCACTCAAGCAAACTCGCTCTCCCGAGTGCTGTTAAATGTTCTCTCTACGAACAAATGCCTCCTCTTTTCCACTTCCTTCTACTAGACCTAATGTCTTCACTAATAGGGGACAGGCTTAATTGGCTTGTGGAAGTTTGGGAGACCAGTGGGAAAAGGGTGGAGGTGGAGAGAAGGTACTTAAAATGTTAATGGATCAGAGGAGACGCCGGTTAAAAACCATCTCCTCCTCCCTTCGGCCATTTTGAGTCTGGCGGTGCACTTGTTCTTTGAGATGTTGGACGATACATCTTTATTTTTGTTCTGAGTATCTTAATGTCCTGGCAAGGTCTTATGTTGTATAAGTGTTCTGTTTAAACCTAGAATGTACTAGTCAATTTAAGTGTGCAAGTTAATTTCTCCCCTCCAAAATAATTGTAGTAAGTGTACACCTCACCCTCTTTTATGTATTTTACATTACGAATAGATAATGCATTTCATTAGAGGATACCAGCTTCAATATCAAGAATGAGTTGTCAATAGACCCTACTACTGTATTTTTTCAAAGCATGGAAATAATTTCCAGAGAGTTTTCACAGTTCAGAAACAAGAAGAAAAGCTTCATCAAAAGTTTACTCAGTCAGCCCTCAGCTAAACAGAGGCCACTCACTCTCCAATACGCGTCCCTCCTTTACCGATTAGTAAATGGCGTTGGGAATACTTCCATTGAAAATTCAAAGCTAAATGAATTGCCTGCAAACCACACACACAACGGCACCGAGGGCGTCTAAATGATCCTGATTGAACACTTCACTAAGTGAGAGGACTACTTTAAAGATCAATTTACACATCACACTGTTATTATTGATCTAGCCCTGTGTAGCCCAGGTCCTCAGCAGCGAGTGAGAGAAAGCGCATCAATTAACGGTCACGGAAAAACAGGGACAAAACTTTATTTTTTCAAAGAAGAGTTTATGTTTTAGTGAATTTTATTGGTTGGTCAGCATTATGACATTATTAAAATAGTTGCTATTAAAAACTCTGACTAATTTTGAGAATGAATAAATATGAACATTCCTAATTGAATATGTCCATGCGATAGATTTGTTTTCCCAAATGTATATTATTATTGTATATTTTTTCATCCCATAATTGAAAAAAGGAGGGGATTCTGCCACTATTATTATGTGGGAATAGCCAAGGCATCCCACTTTGATTAATGGTAAACTTTAAGAAACGGATTGATTGATTAATTGTATACTTTAGGAGGAACAGGGCAAATGAGCCTTTAATAAACATTGCTTTATTGTTTTACTTGGTTGGAAATATATTTCAGCAACACTGGAGCAATGAAACTATGTTCTCGATTCCAAGTTGCCTTCTATACATGACTGAATACAGAGCACCCACACTGCAGTTCTATTTTCCTAAAACAAAACAATTTGTCTTTGCTGTCAGAGAATAACCATGCGTAATGTGAACAAGGCCACATGCGTCCCTTAGATTAATGCTGTGTGTTGATAAGCGTACTTTGCTCTTCGTCGTAGTCTGTGGCAACTGGCAAGGTCTCAGTATTTCACACAGTTGAGACTAGGGCTGCAAAGGGCTGTTGCTCTGTCTGCATGCTATGTTTTGCTTGTCCTATGTTGCTCTGCGTGTGCTCATTGATTGTCTGTATTGTAATTGTTTTTAATAACCTGCCCAGGGACTGCGGTTGAAAATTAGCCGGCTGGCTAAAACCGGCACTTTTACTGAAACGTTGATTAATGTGCACTGTCCCTGTAAAAATAAAAATAAACTCAACTCAACTCAAAGTGAGGGTATATTACTGGAAACGTTATAATTTTTGTACGTTTCTAGGATTTTATCTAATTTATTCCAAGGTACTGTACCTAGTGGTCCTTTTTTTTGGGAGGGGGGGGTTAGCTTTAATACTGCAGATAGATTGTAGCTTCCATCAATGTATTTGTCTGCATCATTTCCATAAATATATGTGCATACATATATTTTTAAAATATATTTTCCTTTTTTATTTTCCCCTAACCCTACCACCCCTCCCCTAATTGGAGTAAACTAATGGACAACAACACTTAGGCTTCTACTTCCAGATTATACATACCATATACATTTTATGGACACAGTACATGTTACAATAGTTATCTCTGAAGACCATCCTAGTGGTCCTTTTGGGTCCTTCAGATTATCACAGGTGTCTTTAATTATCTCTGGCCCTCTGTGGGGCCTTGTCACGTGTAAAATATATCACATAATCAAATAAGATGATTTAAAGAAAATAATATTTGAATGACAAAGCTGTCAAACATTATCCTAAATATAAACCATCAGCCTAGTGAATACCATTGGTGTTTATTATGAGGGTTTCAGCATAAAATATCCTTCATATATTTGGACAGTCTTGTTGATTTTACAATGTCAATGTCTTTGTTGTGAATGTTTTTGCGCCAATCTGGTGGCTGTGAAAAAGGTTGCAGAGTTAATTGAAAATAATTACATTGTTGATTAGATGTTTTTTAATTTAAGGTCCAATACAGACATTTTTATGGCTAACAATTAAGTACAGTACCTTACTGTGATTGTGTTCACTCAAAATGGTCAAAAATGTGCAAAGAGCAATTTCTCAAGCAAGAATTTTGCTAGGACTGTCTGGGAGTGGTCTGAGTGGGGAGGGGAAAACTGAAAACTAGCTGTTATTGGCAGAGAGGTGTGGAACTATTTCTTATTGGGCTATTAACAAATTTACCACCTGGTGATGTCGCCAGGCAGGCCAAAACTCCATCCCAACAAAACAGGCTGACATTTTCAAACACTCTTACACTAAAAGGGCATTATCATCATTTTCACAATTTCACACTATTATTCCAACCTGTGAATTTTTTTTTTTTTTAAATAATAATATATATATATATATATATATATATATATATATATATATATATAAAACACAGGAAATCACCTTTTTGACTGCACTGGTCCTTTAATTAGGTTATTTTCTCTTGAACCATATGGTCTATGCACTAGAAACCCATGGACAATAAATTTTTACGTTAAGTTATTCAAGTATAAATTACCAAAGTTACCATAGATTGCTATATATTATGTTAATTACCAAATTTACCAAAGATTCCGGTAACTTTGGTAAAGTGGTGTAAAGGCTGTTGAAAAGAGAGTTTAGAATGAGTGCATGTACTCAGACAAATGCACACACACACACATGCACGTACACACACACGCACACTTGCACGTACACACACACGCACACACACACTCAGCATCATGTTCTAGGATCCTGACACCTGTTCCTGAACTCGTTCTGCCTCCCTGGCCCTGGTCGGGATGAGAATAAAGTAGAAAGAACAAGACACAGCAGTCACCCTGCGGATGAGAGGAGAACGATTGAACAGGCAATTATGGAGAAATAGAAGAGAGGGAGAGGAAAAGAACCGTAAGAGATGTGTAATAATATGCAGTCAACGTCAACAGGTCTGCTGGATTTGAACAGGGCTCTTCTGTGTGTGTCCCAAACAGCGCCCTGGTCCCTGTTGGCCCTGGTCAAAAGAAGTGTACTTTATAGGGAGTAGGGTGCCATTTGGGACGCAGCCCTCCTTGTCCTTGCTCTGCTGTTGAAGCTGCATAATGAGGGCACCAGCCGCCTGCTATTAGACCAGTTCTAAAGATACATCGGCCACGGCGTCTGACATGCTACTACTGCTGTGCACATTCTAGGATTTTAGAAGACCTAGCAGATTTGTCTGACACACAGAACTAGAATCCTATTTCTATGTTCTGACATGCTACCACTGCTGCTCTGCAGATCTTAGAAGACAGAGCCCATTGTCTGACACACAGAACTAGAATCCTATTTCTATGTTCTGACATGCTGCCACTGCTGCTCTGCAGATCTTAGAAGACAGAGCCCATTGTCTGAGTCACTACTAGGCCTACTATACAAAGTCTACAAGGCACAGCTGTCTGACATACTGCCACTGCTACTGTGTTCATACACATTCATGCTTTGTGATGATCTGGGCTCATTTTCGATCTCGATAGAAGGGGTTGGTATCTACCCTGACTTTGAAATCGCTAATTGCTGTATACTGGTAAATGTTTTCTTTTGGGGGGGCGATGTTGTCCATTGCGATGTTGTCCATTGCGATGTTCTCCATTGCGATGTTATCCATTGCGATGTTCTCCATTGCGATGTTATCCATTGCGATGTTGTCCATTGCGATGTTATCCATTGCGATGTTATCCATTGCGATGTTGTCCATTGCGATGTTGTCCATTGCGATGTTATCCATTGCGATGTTGTCCATTGCGATGTTATCCATTGCGATGTTATCCATTGCGATGTTATCCATTGCGATGTTGTCCATTGCGATGTTGTCCATTGCGATGTTATCCATTGCGATGTTATCCATTGCTGTGATGGAATTTTAATAGTGCTAGTAGTGGCTCTTAGTTTTTGTCATTTAATCAATCAAGACATCTTTGCTTGAGTCCTTCCCATTCCAGTTCACTATCAGATTGCTCATCTGCAAATACATCTTTGCAAGGAATTTAAAGTGGAGAGAAATGTGTGTGATGGTATTGCTACACCACGACAACCTCATATCACCAAATATAACAATGTTCCTTTGCACCTTCTCCAAAAGCCTTCAAGAAGAAAAACCTCAACTTGCATTGATTGAATGTCTCCTATCTTACCGCCTCCATCTTTAACAGTTTGTGTCCGTTGTCATTGTGGTGGGTTGGTGCTGAGAAAGCACTCAGTGGCTGCTCTCGTACACAGCTGGAATGTGGATTGCAATCTTCTGTGATGTTCTGAACAATAGCAAATTAAATGTGGCGTTCCGATGGCGTGAAAGCTTATTCGTTTATTGCAAGATTAAAGTTTATCTTGTGTGTTATGCCGGGCATACATGATTTCGCCACGTTTTTGCCGTCCCAGAATAATTGTCATTATCGGGGTGAAATCCTATGAACTTGGGCTAGGATCAGTACGTCGGGACTGGCGTAGTTTGTATTTACCTCCAATTTCCTCTGTAGAATAGAAAGTCCATATTGTCCACGTCTGCCCTGCCATTTGCGAGTCCATGTTCTGCGGTTACAGTCCCTTTTTTAAATAATAATGTACACACTAATAAAGCAGCTCGCTGTTTGCATGTCGACATTTCTTTCCTGCGACAACGGAGAAGCTCAGGGCGGGATAAACTAGGGAATCATTGTGTAATGTGAGCAGCCACGTCCTGGGGTTGATGGACGGAATTAAAGATTTGGGACAAGGACATCAGGAGTTGTGAGCACATCCATGTCCTGTAGTGAATGCCCAGCTGTTTACCTGAGAGATGTGGCTTGTGAACACTAGGCTTGTTCTGTTGTTTGTTTCCCAACAACCTGGTGGAATAGATGGAATAGAAGGGCTGTCCAGAGAATAACTTCTTACAAGAGACTGTTTTTAGTGTCGTCCATGGACATTATAGTCAAATACAGTACATGGACTGTATTATTTTGCTGAGGACTTTGACGATAGCCCACTGTAGAAGCACAGAGTTCTCTATTGTAACACTTTGTTTGACTCTACTGTATACTGACCTTTTGAAAAGTTTGAGCGTTTGACTTGAGTCTGCTCTGAAGAATCAGATGTATGTGTTTTCCACTTTTGGGACTATTCTATTTGTTCCAATGCACCAGCTCAATAAGCGCAGCTGAAGTATTTTACAGAAAAAATCGTATTATTTTGACCCAGGTCTACATCTTGCAGTATAGAATACTGTAGAAGCGTGGAGGTCTCCATTGGAATACTTTTCCTGTTGTAGCATCGGGAGCGCGGTGTTCCAGAGCAGGTTTTTCCATCCCTATTCACAGCACTTACACTGCAACATTAATGATGAACCTGACCCATGTTTGAACTCCTTGTGTAACGTGAACATTGGCTTCCCAAACAGGCAGCGCTAGTCTGCTACAGCCTCGGCAGCCCGCTTTACAAAGTGCCCTCGCTGTGTCATGTTGCAATCCGACCCGAGAAAAATACAGACAGAACGTATTATCATTTAATAATTCATTTGGAGGAGAAAGAAAAAAAATCTGACATGGGATTTAATATTTATTGAAGAGGGGTTTGTGGTTGAAAGTGGGTAGTGGGTTTGGGGGCGCGAGGCGAACTCTTTATTTCAATATTGTGTTAAAGTTCTTGAATGAACTCGTGGTTCGTGTAAATCATGTAGCACGTCTGGTTTGATAACATGAAATGTGTTAGCGTTTAATGTCCAATAATACAAAAGGTCCATTAACAGTTAAAGAATTGTTTTTCATAGCAATAATTATCCACTTACTTCCACGACCAAAATCTGTTTTTCATTACCATACCCTTGAAGCTCTGGGGAGGGGGTTGTAACTCAAACAGAAAGAACAGAAAGAACAGAAGACGTCAGTCCAAAAGGACAAAGCCTTAATATATTTTGATAACCTTCGTTAAGTGAGACAGCGAGACATTCTTTCTGTTGATGTCCCGTGCAATACCATTACAAATCTTAATTCGGCTAAGTGGTGGCTGACAAATAATTTGAGGATTTGAGGGAGATGTCTTCTGGGACCATATCAGCCCATATCACCACACACCTTCTCATCTGGCCCTCATTTTATGAAGTCAAAACTATGCAGTGATATAATAAAGATATCCTGATGGAGGCTGGTATACTGTAGCAGTCGTTCATAGAATAAATGAATGATGCCGTTATCATGTCTGATCAATTACAGTCTGTAGAAGAAAGACATATGTAGAAATGTATACAATGGGGAAGCACAGGTTGACTGGTTACTCAATAAATGTTTAAGACATTTATACGGGAACACAGAAGACAGGATTAGAGAAAAAGGCAAGCAGTATTTTGTAGATCATGTTTTTTGTAGTAATAATAATAGAATATTATTAGTAGTAGTATTATTATGTCTATTGTCACAATGTTGAAACCAGACGGAATGTTTAGACAATGAATGTCTAAATCGTACATACTCTACTGTTACCTACAGGATTTGGCTGGTGCAATTCAGGCTTTTAGTATTAATTTAAAAAAGACAGACATATTTAAAGACAGACAGACTTATAAAGACAGACATTCGTAGAAAAGCTGTAATGTAACAATGGAAAATGTGTCTGAATGGATATACAATGAATGTCTAAATCGTATATAATACTGTGCCTTTACAGAGGCTTTGGCTTTGTAGAGTAGGAGTTCTATTGTGTCTCATCTCCTCACTAATAGCCAGGCCGTAATACTTAGATTAAACACGTCAGTTTGTCTTTCTAATCCCAATGATCAAGGAGGATTTTATTCCTGTCAAATGCAACCTATCCTCATAATTATGCGTTTTCACGTTTTTTGACAAGAATCTCATATTGCTGCTGTTATTTCATGAAAGGAGAAGGAGAGAAAGAAATACATGGCACACGCTGACACTGTTGGCAATACATTGTGTAACACCGTGTAGATCAGCAAAGCAACACATATTGCCAGAGATTCCACATATCTCACAGTTTCAACAGATGGAGGTTTGTTTTATGAGTCACTTGCTCTTTGGAATTCTGTGTTGGTAGATAAAAAGACATAAAGAAATCCAAAGGGCTGCTACCACTAATGCCATTCATTGTGATCGGTTATGTGTCTTAATTAGCAGAGGTTGTATTTTCCTCATTCATGTAGTAAGACATATTATTGGTCAATTTAGATGGACTCTTTCAATGTGATCAATATTAACATGGTCAAGTCCATTAAAGTCCAAGTCGTTGTTCTACCATCCTCTAAATCATTGGCAGGGGAGGTAACAGAAGGGAGGGGGGTGTAGACCCTATCCCGTATCCGCCCTTTTTTAAATCAACCCAGTAACATTGTAAAGTACTGTGCTAAATTGGATCGGAAAAGGTATTTCTTATTCCATCTGCGTCTTAATGTGACAGGCCATTCTCCAGCTATGATTACACCCCCCCCCCCCCCCCCCCCCCCCCCNTCCTACCATCCTCTAAATCATTGTCAGGGGAGGTAACAGAAGGGAGGGGGGTGTAGACCCTATCCCGTATCCGCCCTTTTTTAAATCAACCCAGTAACATTGTAAAGTAAAGTAAAGCTAAATTGGATCGGAAAAGTTATTTCTTATCCCATCTGCGTCTTAATGTGACAGGCCATTCTCCAGCTATGATTACACCCCCCCCACCCCCCCTCCCCCCGACAGCCATCAAAACGAGAGGAGGACAAGTTAGACGGGGGGATGAAATTAGATTGCGTCTCTCTCTCTCTCTCTCTCTCTTTCCTCATATAACTTCCTGTAATTTTTTTTTTTTTTGGGGGGGGGGTCTAAATACCTGATTACTCCACACTTAGGAGCGCAAGGGGAAAAGCAGCTGGATCGTAATCAATCCTTTTAAAAATCACAGCGTGCCACACAGCCCCGCTCCCTCCTACCATCCAGGATAAATGTGACACGAGGGCCCCCGCTTCCCGCTCTTCTCTGATGAATCGCTGAGGGTTTAATGATTACGGGAATTGTCATCGACTGATCATCAGTCTCAATTTATTTCAAATCAATGTCAGGAGTTTGTAGGAGAGCACCCGCCCCAGCCCCGGACGAGAAGTGTGTGTTTCTGTTTTGTGAGTGTGGTTTTCTGCTGCCGTCGTCTAATCTCCAAGAGTTCGGGGTCGAGGAGGAGAGCAGCATTAAGGCCGGGTCATGTAGCATCGCTTTGTTTTAAGTGGGTGGGTGTGTGGATAGTAAAACAAAGAACATTTGGAGTGGGGACATTTCGCCGGTCCCCAAAAGGTAAAAGGCTATTTTATTAGGGTTAGGGTTAGGAGTTCGGGTTAGGTTTAGAGTTATGATTTGGTGTTAGGGTTAGGTTAAGAGTTAAGGTTAGGTTAAGGGTTAGGGAATAATAGGATTTTGAATGGGAATCAATTGTTTGGTCCCCACAAGGATAGTAAAACAAACGTGTGTGTGTGTGTGTGTGTGTGAGTGGGGCCCTTGTAATGGAATGGGCCCCCGGGGCGGTTCAGGGGCCTAACCTTCTCCACCCCCGGTGAACACTGAATGCTTTTAGGAACATGTAATTCTCTCTCCTCTGTAAAGTATACCCAATTGTATAGGCATTTGTATCATACTGACCACCACCCAGCAAACCGGGAACATTCCCAGGACATTAGCTAACATTCCCATGATGTTCTTGTTAGAGTTTGATCTAACATTAGGGTGATACATGTTATGATAGTTCTGCAACTTGTTCTGTGTAGTCATGTAGTTCAGGGCAGTGCCCTGGCCAGATTAGGGAGACTTTACCCTTTCTCAGAGGGGCCGGCCGGATGGCGGATCCGAGCCAATGCTTGTTATCCCGTTGACCTCTACCCCTCCTGGGTCCCGTGCCGGGAAAGGGCCGGAGCAACTACCTGCACCGCTGCACGTCCTTGTCCCCGTCCTGTCAGAGTGCTCTTTATGATGATGGCCCCTGAACTGAACTCCCTGTACTGTTTCAATCCTTATCACTCACACACACACACACGGATGGGCACAGATGTGTTCGCACACACGCACACACACACATAAAAACACACACACACTTACCTCCCCGCTCCAAAGATGCTCTCAAAGATGGATAGGGCCTGTCTGTGTGTTCGAGCAGCCAGCGAGAGGCTAAATGCTGAACATTGGAATTGGTAGAAGCATGAGGCTGTCCCAAAAGGGTCCTAAAAGTCTATATAGTTGCTGTAATATATTAGCTGTAATATAGTTGCTGTAATATATTAGCTGTAATATAGTTGCTGTAATATATTAGCTGTAATATATTAACTGTAATATAGTTGCTGTAATATATTAGCTGTAATATATTAGCTGTAATATAGTTGCTGTAATATATTAGCTGTAATATATTAGCTGTAATATAGTTGCTGTAATATAGTTGCTGTAATATATTAGCTGTAATATAGTTGCTGTAATATATTAGCTGTAATATAGTTGCTGTAATATATTAGCTGTAATATAGTTGCTGTAATATATTAGCTGTAATATAGTTGCTGTAATATATTAACTGTAATATAGTTGCTGTAATATATTAGCTGTAATATAGTTGCTGTAATATATTAGCTGTAATATAGTTGCTGTAATATATTAGCTGTAATATATTAGCTGTAATATAGTTGCTGTAATATATTAGCTGTAATATAGTTGCTGTAATATATTAGCTGTAATATAGTTGCTGTAATATATTAGCTGTAATATATTAGCTGTAATATATTAGCTGTAATATATTAGCTGTAATATAGTTGCTGTAATATATTAGCTTTAATATAGTTGCTGTAATATATTAGCTGTAATATAGTTGCTGTAATATATTAGCTGTGCAAATGTAGTCATTACTGTATGATCTTAATTGGTGGCGTTATCTCCAGCCCCTCCACCAAAATGCCAATTAGGAAAACAAAGAAGAGAAAACAACTACTTGGCATTTTTCCTGTCACATTTAGGGCCAAACATGATACTACCCAATTTGCATTCCTTTGCGCAGCGATGCATACAGTGTGAAATTACGATCATTATTATTTCATGTTGATTGGAACGGACACGTTTTTCCAACCACATTAGTACATGATGCTCCCTGGCCAACCCAAACCATCCCTCATTCTCTCCAAACACTGATGGAAACTGACATCCCTGTGACACCTTTAGTTCCACACACACCCACGCGCTCGCTCACTTAACTTCCTCTTATTTCCCCCAGTGAAAACATGGTCACCAAAAAAATCTAAAATAAATACCTAAGAGAGCCTGAGACATCCAGGTTAATGTACTGTAATCTTTGACACTGCAGAATTACCTGAATAAAAACAATGAAAGTATGCCAATTGATCTCATTAATTTCTTCCACTACATTTATCCCAGGTGCTGGTGGGGAAAGCACAGTAAAATAGTTCATCCCAATTAAAGCCACAATCAACTGGGTCCATTATTTGTTTGAAGTTTTCATGTAATTTTAGACACTGAAATCCATGGATATGGACTAACATGAGAGAATCAACAATTACACACAGTTTAGATGAGAAGACTCAACGAGTCGTATTGATTAGGTGGCAGTGGTAGAGTATGTGGGATTTCTTGTATTTCTCATTAGGCTACGGAAAACTATTCCATATAATGCTCTACCTTTGACGAGGGCTCACAGGGCTCTGGTCAAATGTAGTGCATCATGTAGGGAATAGCGTGCCATCTGGGACACAGGATTCATGCAAAACCAATTTCTGTTGGGTAGATTTTCAAATAAGAGGAAGCTTTGGGTCATAATATAGTGTGCTTGACTTGAGATACCCGGTCTTATAGTACTTCAGCCGTACAGGGAAACGTCCATAATGAGTTGCTGCTGAGTTCTTGAATAACTATATGAATGAATAAACGTATTGATCCCCAAAGGGGACATTTGGATTTGTCACCAGCATAAAACATGTACAGAGATAATACGGTATAAACACAGAGGCACATCTTGCTGTGAAAGTCACAGGTCACCCACATAAAAATGCAAGCTACCACTTTGGAAGAAACGAAAGCACTGAAAGGGTTTGGTGTGAACTCCTAGTGATATAACCTCTTTGATCGTACTGTACTATATAATGAAAGACTCACATTCGTCAGAACCACGAATAGCACTGAATTGTTTCCTCCTAGTACGGTACATTATTAACATTTCAGAGAATTGGTACGGTAGACATGGTAATCATTTGTTTGATGTGTTTGACACCGTTCCTTTCATTCCATTCCAGCCATTATGAGCCGTCCTCCCTTCACCAGTACGTTAGAAGGTAGACAGGCCAGAGTAATTTGCCTTGACATTGCCTTGATGGTTCATATGTTAAAGCGTACTACTATGAAATTCTGCACTGTACAACATCTACTCATTCCAGTCATCCGTCCACACTATACAAAGATTTAGATTTCAGTAAAACAGAGCATCACACTGAGCTGACGTCTGATTGCGTTATATTTCTCAAACTTCTAACATTTGTTCATAGTTTCATCACTTCTTTTTGTCCCCACTACTGAATTCCAGCATCAGAATAGAATATCTTTGCGTGATTAATATTGTTTTGCTTTCAATCAACATGAGATACAACAACAAAAAATACAAATAAACAGGACCAATTTCACTTTGTTGCTATTTTACTAATTTGATTGACAGAAGATGTCACTCAAAACATGGACAATAATTATCCATGATTAAGCATAATGAATGTCACTTTCAACATTTAAAGTTTTAAATTAGCAAATGTGTTCTTTTCATACTTCTTTTATATTGTTATTAAAGTTAATTCTATTTCGTTGAAGCATCATCGAAAAAACAAAACAAGTCAAAGAAAATGCACCTCAATCAAGACTCTCATCCATAATTTAAAGGAGAGATCTGTATACCAGGTCAAAAACCTGCTACATAATTGAGAGGCAGCGAAAGCTGGAACGGCTCCACAGTGGTACTCAGAGACTGTAAAAACCTCAGTCTCTATAGGTTTGTGTGTGTGTGTGTGTGTGTGTGTGTGTGCGTGTGCGTGTGCATGCATCCAGCACGCCGCCGCCATGTCCTCTCGCCTGCCCGGACTCATAATGTGCTCTCTGATTACATCAGCCTGCTAGTGTAATCGCATTGTGTCACGCACCACAAAAGTGAGCCTTTGAGCAAAACGCCACCCGCTTCTGTCTGAGATTATCCAGGTTGATAGGATTACCTGTTACAGGTGATATTCTGAGAGAAAAGACAGAGAGAGAGGGAGAGAGAGGGAGAGGGAGAGAGAGGGAGAGAGTAGTAGAGTTAAAATGTAATATCGTGAGGGACGTCATACGTTGTCAAAGCTCAGGGGCTCTTCATTTCCCATGGTGCATTATTATTTCTACATATTTCCCAAATGGCACCCTATTCCCTATATAGCGCACTACATTTGACCAGGGCCAATCGGGCTGGCTCTGGACTAAAGTGGTGCACTACATAAGGAATACGGTGGCGTTTGGGACGACAGCCCATCCATCTCTCTGCTCCTGGCTTCTCTCCTTGTGGCTCGTCACTTCACTAGGAGGCAGAGAGGCAGATTCAGTCAAGCAGATGGGAGCAGTCCTGACCTGCATAAAACTGACAAGGCTGGGTTCCTGTCGGTTCATCCCCGACATGGCCACAGTCCCAAGCTGCAGACAGGGAATATGTAGATGAAGGAAGCACTAGGGCCATTTCCATCTTGGCTCTTGAGTTATTCTGCCCCACAGTCAGCCATCTTTCCTTGTCTATGACTACAGTACTGTGGGGTTATTTTGTTCCCCAGTCAGACAGGACTTTGTTAGTAGATATCTTTCCTTGAGTATGACTGCTTTACATGACATCTGTCCTCTGTACCCCCTCTCCTGAAAAAGCAAGTCTTCCTTTTTTTCATTAAAAAGCATGAGCTGACGCACACCCAAGAATGTTTGTGAAGGTGCTGACTAACTGTATAAGGGGTAAACTGTATAAAACAGAATGCTGAACTCTGAATACTCTCCCGGCATTAAAGTACTCCCATTAAATAGAAACATATTCAGTGTGTGACTTTCTTTCTTTTTCATTCTTTATTCTCCCTTGTTAAGGTTGTGTTAGAGTCTACGCTGATTCTAGTTCACAAGCGTTATATACAGCAGGTCAACCTACCTCTTTCCTTCTTTCTCACCCTGTGACATCATATGCGATGTTCCCCCTCTCCCCACCCTGCCCCGAACGTCAAAGTGCATGCAGAGTTCAACCTTCATTTTACAGAGAGGTTCTCTCTGTCACCATCTCCACTCTCACTGTTGAATTATGAATAGGGGTTGGAACCAACATGCGGTACCTGGACTCACTACGGTTGAGCTCCATTAGTTTACTCCAAATAGGTGAGGGGTGGTAGGGTTAGGGGAAAATAATAAAGGAAAATATATATAAAAAATATATATTTTTTAAAGATTGGAGTGATGCAGACAATTACATTGATAGAAGCCACAATCTACATTCTCTACAAATGTAAAGCTGATCCACCCCCTGAAGAAAAAAGAATAATTGAGCTCCCATCCTTTCTCTGTTTGAGATGAAAAGGAGTCACCACCATTGTAGGAAACTCCCATACACACGATATACCCTCTGTACCCCACGGTGCACTACGCAGACCTCCAAGCACTGAACTATCCACAATTCAATTCATTATAAAGGTGTGATAACAACGATGGTCTTTTATTCCTGAAAAACACAAAGGAAGGTGGACGGGATAAGTTCAACTTTGGAGTGGTGGAGAAAAAACATTGACAAAGTACTTTCCTGAAGTTTTCTTTGGCATTCAAGGTTTTTTTCTAGTTTGGTCAAGACTAACAGGGGGGCAATATGTAAATGTATGTGTGTGGAATGTGTGGGGCCTGGGAGTCTGGGATTGGCTGAGGGGGTGGGGGTGGCACGTCAACCAGCGTCAGGGAGAGATGGCAGCACTGTCTACCCAGCGATGCATGTCCACACCGCGGCCACTCTGACGTCTCCCAGTGGCCTCTCACTCTCTTTCTTTCCTTATCTCCCTTCCACTCAGGGCCTCTGGTGACGCATACTCTTTACATATATTAAAATCAGCTCTGGGTACTGTAGGAATATATCCCCCCAGGGGTTAAGGTTTGAGTTCCCCCGTGCATTCACACAAACACACGCCAACCTCTAGCGGAAAGACTGGTGTCCTATCTGCCTCTGTGTGTCCATACAAGACAAGGCATCAGACCATGTTTAAGAATATACAGTACTTTTTTACGACAAAGTTGAACTTTTGTTCTGTTTAAAGATGGTGTGAAGCTCCCCAAAAAATACACTGAACTTTTCAATTTAACACTGAACCCTGATTTCAACTTTAAACCCCAAAGAAATGCCAAAGAACCATTTTTACATCGTGAAAAATATACATTAGTTGAACATGTAATTCCCATTATCATAGTTGAGAACAAACACTCTTGATTTGTTATTATTGGTGTGACGTGGGTTATGATGACGTTATTATGAAATCATAATAATTGTATTTCTCAGTCCATTATTTCTCAGTCGTTCTCTTTTTGATAAACCCTGTCAAAACATTTCTTGTTATAGAAATATCACGTTGTCAAACAGGCTAAGAGTAGCAACTGCAGAGAGAGACCCAAACACATAGAGAGAGAGGAAAGAGAACAACTGGGATCATTGCTCAAATCTGTTTCCGCTCACCCAGCCTCGCCGGGTAGAACTTTCTAAGAAGCATCTAATGCTTAAATGGGGTCAGAGGAAGGTTAAAAAGCGCTACTTGAGCACAGTCATAAATATTTCAACTGCTGACTAGAAAAGACTTGCAATGTTCATGAGGGGGATTGGGTTGGGGGGGGTTATTCGTGTCACTTCCCCACCGCCACGCCAAGGCACAGTTTGCCCTCACAAGTGCTAGGGCTCCTCCTTTGAGTCATCCAGCCATGTATACGCTCCCACATGCAACATTCATGGGAAACACTCAGTCACCTCAGCATCACCCGGAGGCCATTTTAGTCACGCCAAATGCTTTCTCCTCTCCCTCTCCTTGTCCTTCACCTTTACATTGTAGGCTACTGTGTGAATTCACAATGCTTTCATTCTCCTCTACCTCTCCTTCTCCTTCTCCTTTACATTGTAGGCTACTGTGTGAATTCACAATGCTTTCATTCTCCTCTACCTCTCCTGATCCTTCTCCTTTACATTGTAGGCTACTGTGTGAATTTACAATGCTTTCATTCTCCTCTACCTCTCCTGATCCTTCTCCTTTACATTGTAGGCTACTGTGTGAATTTACAATGCTTTCATTTTCCTTTTACTTTCTATAGAATTGTATTAATTCGATGAAATGAAAATAAAAGATATCTGAAGGACGCCCCACAATTTTTTTTATTTGTGTTTGTTTTGCTTTAATAATGTGTTGTAGGAGTTGAATCCACAAACCACAAGGAAGCTACAGAACCAGATGTACAAGATGGAAGACGGATAATAATCTTGAAAAGATTCAGAAAGTCGTCCAGCCTAATATCCTCCTAAAAGTCCATTAACAAACAGACTGAACATTGAATAGACTCTCTGACATTCCTATTAACATTCTCTTTACTCACGTCGAACCAAGGCCGTTCCAATCCCACTCCTTCTCAACCAACATTTTCTTCCATTTGTCAAACACAAACATGATGACTACGTTCCAATACATGTATTTTTTTCTGCCAGTTTTGTTGTTGTAAAGAAGTTACACGTTCACAGGCTTCTCTTGAGGACACTATACAAATCGGATATAGCGGACTTTGTACGCCTATCCTATGCTATTTCATTACAATGCTATGGTTATGGTTTCAGTCATCCACTATATCCTCCTAAACGTTTATTAACAAACTGACTGAACATTGAATAGGCCGACTTACTTTCTTATTAAGATTCTCTTTAATCAAGGCTATTCCAAGGCCGTTCCAATCTCACTGCTTTTCAATCAACATTTTCTTCCATTGTGATATGATGACTGCATTCCAGTAAATGTATTTCTTTCTGCCTGTTTTGCTGTTGTTACACTTTCAATGGTTTCTTAATACAAATTGGGTATAGTAGTCTTTGTGTGCCTGTTCTATGCTACTTTCTCTAGGTCCTATGGTTAAGGATTCAGATAATGGAAAAGGCTACGTCCTGAATGGGTTTCAATGGAGAAGCAGAGTTACGGTTGGGTGTGCTCTCTCTCTTAGCCTATTTCAAGGTGAATTGTGTGACAATGGTTTTTCTGAGCCGCTACTCTTCCACGGCAGACGGACACACTGCAATCTCTTTCTAGCAGGGTGGGGATTGATGTCGAACAGGAGAGGACAAGAAAGAGGAAGAGAGAAAGAGAGAGGGGTAGAGGGTGAGGGCAGAGAATGAGGGAAGGGAGAGAGTGGGAGAGAGAGAGGAGAGAGTGACCTGAAAGAGCTAGGAAACAACGATCACTCTTTATTTGCCCTCCCGTCCGACTTCAGTCCTGCCAACAATCCCAGCTAATTAAAACCAAATGAAATGCCCACAATACAATCTAGAACAAATATATACTGTAGATATTAGGATGTAAGGACTAAATCAGCTTTAAGACTCAAGTAAAAGTGTATTATATTATGCTAAAGCCAAAGCATTTCTGTTTTTAAACCTCATCCCTAATAATAAGGCTTAATTGTCGTGATAAACTATAATATTAAATACATTGTTTCAATAATTAACCAGTATTATTCAGTTTAGGTCCGTGGCTTATTTTGAACATTAAGATTCAATGCAGCAACAATGTTAAAGGTCCAATGCAGCCGTTTTTATCTCAATATCAAATCATTTCTGGATAACAACTAAGTACCTTACTGGGATAGTTTTTCACCATTTTATTTGAAAACAAACAAAAATAGATTCTTATCAAAGAGCCACTTCTCAATCAAGAATTTAGCTAGGACTGTCTGGGAGTGGTCTTATTGGGGAGGGGGAAACCTAAAAAACATGCTGTTATTGGCGGAGAGGTTTGGAACTCTCTTATTGGTCTTTTAACTCACTTACCACCTGGTGATGTCACCAGGCAGACCAAAACACCATCCCAACAAAACAGGTTGAAATTTCAGGCAGTCTTTCAAAAAGCTCTTACACTAAAAGGGTATTATCATAATTTTCCCAATTTCACAGTATTATTCCAACCTCATAGTGTGGAAATATCTATAAACCACAGGTAAATCACGTTTTTGACTGCACTGGGCCTTTAACTACAATATTTGACACCGTCGTGCGGTTGGCTCGTGTATTTTATTCATAGGAGAGAGAAAAAATCTGGTGGTCAGGATATTTTACTTCAACATTATAAGCTAATCGTATTACCGTTCCTTATGTCGGTGTTGACATTGTGGAGAAACTGATTAAAGGATTACCAGTAATATCATCAAGACCATGAAACATCAACAACAATCTGCATCCGAACCTCCCATTCAAATGAATCACTTCATTTATTTATATTTAACGTTTCATGTTATTTAATGATTTTCTTTTAATCCTAAGGACAGATTTGAAATGTGACAGCCAAGGAGAAACCTAGTTATGTGCTCCCACTAGGCTTTGTAGCAGGAGTGTATCGTTAGGGTGTAGATGGTGTGTATCACCATAAAACAGAGTCAAATAATTACACCTTGTTAGGTCAATGAGAAGAATCTGAAAACGTCAATCAGCTTTATTTAATTCTCAAACTGGGTTTTACTTGTGCGTATCAGATAAGACTACACCAGCATTATTAATATTGGTACTTTCAAGGTAATTTCTCTAGGCATTTCATACGGATAATTATTTTGTTCCCTCTACCTTTCTGTACCTCTGCCTTTTTTTCCTGACACCATTCCAGCAGTCCACATCAGGGATGTTTATATTATAATAGGATTCTGGTGCCTTGAATTCTGATTCACTGCAATCTGATTTATTTTGACTGTCAAAAAAATCGCAATTTGTTATGTCTGAATTTCCGTTGACTCCTATCAGAGAGGTTAAGAATGTTCTCACCCACCAATTAAAATAAACACTCTTCAGATTGGCATTTATTTGTTCTTATGAGCGAGATAAGTGCCCTTTTCTCCCAGCCCTTTTCCCTAACCGTCATTCCCTCTGAGTGGATATTTCATTATTCCCGGATAATAATAACTTTCATCGGGAATGTCAAATCCAATCCCTTGAGAGAGAGAGAGAGAGAGTTTTGATTGATGCAGGAACATGTTTAAATGGACAACGCCTACGGGGAACACATGGCTATTATTTGGAAGGAATCAATAATATTGGAAATGAGTTGGGGATCGTGTTCAGTCTTAGCCTTTCATCTGTACCAGTTTAATATGAGGTGTTCTGGTCCGACACTGGAGTAATATGGATGTGTTGGAATCCATCAGGGCTGGGCCTAAAGGGTAATAACATAAGGCCCTGTTTCAAGGCAATAAAAGCAGAGTACATGGTGGATTGTGGAGGGGCTAACATTTATTATAAGTCTGATCATAGACTTAACTCGCGCGGCGTAAATATGTCCCCCTGTGAGACTTCCCAAGCACCTGTGGGGTTGTAAAACGAAAGGAGTTTTAGCTCTCCCAATTCATATTGATGCTTAACTGATGAACTCCGGTGTTGTTTGAACACCGCATTAGTTTACTGAAAGCAGTGGGTGATGAAAACCGAGACACATTCTTACGCAGATATTTCCAGGTGTGTGTAAACATTTATCAGACACATAAAATACGATGCAATTAAATTTTGCATGCCAATCACAAGTAATTATATTAAATAGTCATAAAATGACCTGTAGCAATTCTAGTTAGAACGGTGTGATTGATTTGAACCGAAAGGTTCAGAAGACCCTGGTCAACATGGAGTATATCTCACTTTGACCTTTAACCCCTGCTCAGCATGTTTGAACTATTGATTAGAGAAGTATCAGTTGGTTATGTTCTATTTTGCTCCACACATTACATTTTGCTGTGTTAAATCAACACTCAAAGAGTTCAGTTTAACACTATCTCCGAGCACATATGGTCCCACTCTACAGAGTGGAAAAAGTACTCATTTTGAGTGTTAATGTAACACTCCGTAGTGTAAAACATGTACACTGCATTACACTTGTCAGTGTTGCTCAAATGTAACACTATGGGGTAATTAACACTCACTGTGTTATCTCTGTTCAACACTAGTGTTGATCTAGAGTTAGTGCTTAACAAAAACACTGTTACATTAAGTCATTTTGGGTGTTGTTTTAACACTGTATGGTGTAAAGCCTCATTTGTATATTTCCCATGCTGCCTTTTCTTTTTGATTTAATTGTAGAGTTACCACCCATGACTGTATTTGTTAGTGACAGAGACATGATTATTGAATTCTTTCCTTTTAAAGGCCTGTGGCTTTTACCAAATGAGTATGATTAAAATTAAACTTCATGACAATACATTGCATATATCATACGTCCTTACTGATGGCCTAGTTTTACCCTAACACAGTGGTGTTAGAAAACTCATGGTTTACAGGCCACATCAGGCCTACAAATCACATTATTCTGGCGTACCAAGTGATGTGCAATTCCTATTGGAATCCTATTGGAACAACAAAAACTCTGTTTTTTAACACCAACACTGGGGGTTATTTTACACTACTGAGTGTTAATGTCACTCTTACAGAGTTAATGTAACTCCTGAATCAATACTAAAAATGTTTACCTGAAAAGTCAACACTGGACAATTTGCTGTGTACGATAGAATAGGCCTCTATTATTTGGCTTACATGGTAAAATGTACTCTATATTCTCAACATGTTCTATGGGGGTAGATAAAAAAGTATTTCTGCCACCCTCTGCCCATAGGCATCGCCCCAGACCAAACGACCTCAATGTGTCCCCCACTGAAGGATTCGCGCTCTCTCTTAAGTGTCCCTTCACTCACCCAGACAGCACTGCTGGTCCAGACACTCTCCAGATTAGGAATCCAGCCAACACACAGTGGTTGCCTATGGCTCAGTATACCTGCAGAATGAAATCTATGTGAGACAATGATCCTCTATCTCTCTCTCTCTCTCTTTCTCTTTCTGTACTGCAGAGAAAACCAGCCTATTAGGGGCAGCGAGATGTTGTTTAGCTGTTGTCTTCTCTAAATTGCATCTTTCTTCCTTTCTTTTCCCCTCTAACCCATTCCTTTCTATGACCTCTCTCTCTCTCTGTCTGTCTGTTTGCGTGGCCAGGAGTGAAATAAAACCAAGCCCTCCAACCATCCAGACCGCTGTGGAGCTGTAGAGATGGCCATGAGGTTTTACAGAGAAGTACCCAACAGGTATAGTAGCATGCTATTAAAAAGCCGACAACATTGCAGAATGTCCCACTCCACCTTGAGGTTCTAGAAAGGGATTATCTGTGTTCTATCCGAGGAGCATCAGTAAAACACTCCTGTCCAATGTTAACATTCCTCTCGTCAACAGCTAATTTCATCTCTCACTGCAAAAGGTGTACACAGAGCTTGACCAGCTCTATTGAAGTCCTATATATTAGTGGTCGGTGGATCGTTTGTCCAGATCTGTAATATGCTAACTAGCAATCCTACAACACACATCAAATAATTCAAAGCTGCACCAATGTTCAATATAAACGGAGAGGCCAGGTGTGTCATTGTGCATGAAGAACAGTGCATGAAGACATGAGACAACCAGCTCAAAAAGCTCCCCCATTGATCTTGTTTAGGGACAGTACAAGTATCCTACCCAGACTATGCTACAACACCACAATGCAATGAATAATTGCGTTATTGTTTCAAGTGAGTACAACATTCTACCCTAGGCTGTAAACCGCAGTGAAAATGGCATTAAATAACAGAGCAAAAGCCCTGTGATTTGAATATGTCATTCCATTTGGATCAGTTGTGGATCTACAGTTTATAAGGACCAGAAACACACAGCAGCAGGCCAGTCTGGATGTACAGTGGGGCAAAAAAGTATTTAGTCAGCCACCAATTGTGCAAGTTCTCCAACTTAAAAAGATGAGAGAGGCCTGTAATTTTCATCATAGGTACACTTCAACTATGACAGACGAAATGAGAAAAA